>OU744320.1:15251211-15320594 GCA_916610145.1 Eristalis arbustorum | reverse complement strand
TAAAGCGCCTCCCATGTTATTCTTTATTGATCACTGTGTTGCGCCTGCTAGTTTCACTCTAAGAACTTTGCAAAACTTCAAAAATTATAAAATGATCCAAGATTCTCTGAGACAAGACATAACTATCAAAAGTTGCAATGGAGAACTAGAGCCCTGGCGGTACAGCCCGCGGTCTCTAAATGTACTCGACGTAAAGGGGATCAAACATAGAACGCAGAACTTTTTTCCTGCGAGGAGACCAAAGGCTTAAGAGTAGCCAGACCTCGGCACTTTACCATAAGACTGGGATAATCCATGTTCAGTATAAAGGCAGCTAGATCCTACGAATGACAACTGAATAACTCAAATGCCTCTCAAGTCCTAAGCGTTGCGTTTGGTTTCGACCCATTTCGTTGTTCGTTCTTCTAAATGCGGAGCAACAAGTTATTCCTGTCCAGTCTGATCCTCTCTCCAATCCTCTCTCCATGCCGTGTCTTGAGGATACTAACCACTTTGTTTGTCCTTCGCTTACAGCCACTTCCACTTTGTCTTGTCATTGATGGCTCGCAGCGTTCCACCATTGGCCTCTACATATGTCCTACCGACTGGTCAAAACTTTGCCTTTGGAAGGTCTTGCCTCTGGTGCTGATTGCCAGATGACAGCTGGTTGCCTTGTTTTTGAGTTCCAAGGTGTCTGCATCGTCGGTCTGCTCATTCTTCTCCTTTAGCTGGCGCTACAGTCCGGGATGGACCTAGGCCTCAGCCAACGTGCCATTCCATTTAGTCCGGTTTTGTGCTTGTGGTTCCATGCAAACATGCACGTTCAACTTATTAAGGCCCCCTTTTTAGCTGCGTACGCCATCGGAGGCGTTCTTTTACCGCGTTGTCCCTCGAGGTTGCAATCGAAGACGACGGTGCATTTGTGTTCGGTAGCTCTACGTGGCCTAGCATTCCGAAACGACAGCTTCCAACTCGTTTTACCAGATCGATGTCGCAAACGGGCATACGGGACTCAGGAAGGACTTTACTGTCGAACCAACCAAGAATGTCCCCGTCTACTTAAGTTAGTGTCCAGCTTTCGTCTTAAATAGGGATATCTTGGTTCTTCGAGAGAGGGCTTTATCCTTAGTGGCCTTCAAGTCGCCAGCGTGATCGGACGTTTTCTCAATCTAACGCCCTTGCAATCGACGAGTAGGTGATGTGTGTCGATCTGATCGACGATGTCACAGTTTGAAAATCTAGTCAACTGTGAACTTTAGTTGAAAGAGGGACACCAGCAGTTAATCAGCCAATGGATTCAAGACGAAATGGAACGCTAGGAGAACTGAGGACTTCGCAGTGCTCATAATCATTTTGAAATTGGTTCAATTAATGAAATATATTCGACAATTGTAGCTTTATGCCAACTTCGACAGTTTCAGTCTAAATCGGGTCATATTTCCCGCACCTACCGTACAGGAAGAAGATGTTTTCAGAATAGTCGCATTTTACTCAATTCAGTCTACTCGAAGGACTCGGAGAGGATACCGTTCCAAGAAACTACCACAAACCAGCCCAATCCACCCCTCTATCGTCCAAATTTGAAAAAAATCATATATGTAGTGGACAGCCACGCTTCCAGACTCAATCCCATGGTTTCCAAAGGGACTGTACAACTGACCCGGAAGCAGAACCCCTAATGAACATTCCCATTGCTCTGTCATACATTTTTTCCCAAAACAAGCTCTCATCATTTATTACTCTTTGACAGATCGCCCGCAACTGCACCCAATTGAAGTATTCATTTCGTTTATTGCGCCCGCACCAATTTGAGCGGCCACCACCACCACCACTGCACCGCGCACTCTGCTGTAAGTTCGAAAATATATTGACTGCAGTGCATCAGCGTTGGCCAGCAGTACGTGTGCATTTCAAGCGATTCCCAGTGCCCATACCGCACGGACGATCGCACGGAATCGATACTTTCTCAAATTAAACGACCCATCCATTTCGAACTTTAATTCAGCACCCGCCGCCGCCCTTCTCCTCAACAGCCAGCCAAATCAAACTAGCTGATACCAATAAAGTTGTCGATTCTTATAAGTTTTCATTTTCACATCCCTCTCTTCTCCAGTTACAGCAGCTGCTGCTGTCGAGGTAACTTTTGAATGAGAGAAGCGAAAAAAACAGAACTGAAGCGAATCAAAAACGAACAGAGGAATGCGGGATGTAGTGCAGCGAGTTCTTGGCAACTTCATGATGAATTCATCCCCATGGCCTTAACTGCATTTCACCGTCCCTCGGCCAGGTCGGCAGGAGCGATGCGATGCACCTCCAGCATCCCAAAGAAAGACCCAGCAGCAGAATCCTGCCTGCTGGACCAACTTTAGGTGTTATTGTTCATCGTTGCTTGGCAAAACTCCCTTCCTCTCGGTTTACTTCAGACAATACGTGCTAAAAGCTCCACCAGGATTGTCTTGAGCAGTTGAATTGAAGCAAATTAGTGCATCCTGGTCTGGGGGCGAAGGGGTGGCTGTGAATTTTGTATCAAAACATGTGAGTTGTGAACAAAATTTTCAGACTGCCCCTGTGATCAGACAGGGATTCTTCGTTGCCCACACACATCACGCTTGGTGGTCAGTGCATCGGGGAAATTAGTCCCATTTTCCTGGCCAATCAGATGGACTACCTGTGGACGGCTGGACGTGGGTTGGAATATGAGCTCCTTTTCCTGGAATCATGTACGGCTGCATTCAGCTGATTTTCTGATCTCCTTAATGACTTGCATATGGGTGTATGAATGAGTGAATTCAAGCTCACTTCCCTGTCTGCTTTCGGAATTCGGAGAACTGAAGCAGAGGATGTTCTATTGGGGACGGATTAATTTCGGTTGTTAATGGAGGTATTGTTGTTTCATCTTCTTTTAGTGTTTCTGTTGCTTTTTAAGAGCAGAGGATAAGTTACAGTGTCGAGTAGTACGTGTGTTGGGGACCATCCTCTTTCATCTCGATTTAGTCTGCACAAACAGTGAAGCCTCATCGACCAGAGAGAAAAGAGAAGTTGGACAGAATATTAGACAAACACACGAGAATGGATTCCATCATTTTTGCATTCAAGGTAAACCTGAGCCAAATTTCTCCATAACTCGAATTTTTTTGCTAACCATATTTTTGAAATATGCCCAATTTTCCATACAAGAAACACTGTGTAAGTCGAACTTCCTCTAACTAGAACACATTTTGATATCCCATGAGGATTCGACTTAGGGCGAGTCCACTTATTTACTTACCACCAGTGTTACTACAAGGACTCTATTGTGTCAAAAGGATTCAGTTTTTGTTAATCCTGACTGGTTGGTTCATCATTTTCAGATTTGACTCATTTAGCTAAACACCTAACGTAATTTTATTTCACATTCCCATTTGCATACCTTTGCAAGGTGTGAACTACGCTTATCATTCCCTGATTCTCTCATTTAAAATGCCTGAGTATATACTAGTACTGCACCCAGAAACGAATCTGGCCAGACTGCGAGCCAGGAAATTAATGAAGTCGCATCTCAAGGATGGCTCCAAAGCCAAAGAAGTATCCGGCTGGTGTCTCCATGGAGGACTTTACACATCATTAGGTAAATTTGCGTTGGTTTTCCAAACGGAAACCTATGCGATCCCAATGGCAACAAAACATATTGTGCGGAACAGGTGGACAGGTGGACGAGTGGACGTATCTGTGTCTGTAGTGACAGCCAGGCTGTGCTTTAGGCGTTATTCCATTCTTTGACCGCTTTCAAGATACCTCAGGAATGCAAATCCTCTCTCAACCTGATTGTCAGTCAAAATTCACTGAAACCCATGACACCAAGGAATCGCTGGACAAGGATCAGAGTTATCTTTCTCAGAACCGACTACTTGCGTCTGTGGTTAGCTCTTCTATTGATGGTTGGACCTCTCGTGAGCGCAATCGTAGATAGCATAACTCTCCAGGATGTAGGTGCTAGCCTTTACGAAGCCACGGTCCACAGTGGCAGGTCTACTGCGCTGATGTCGTGAGAGCTGATTCTGTAGGCCACGATGGGCCTGCTGGTCTTCAGAAGGTATTGTAGTTTGCTGCCTGGTAGTACGATGGACCAGTTATGAGTTTGAGCGTTCCAGTGCAGTATTAAGATCACTTAACAGAATTAAACATACTAGCTTGATGTTTCACATAAGGAGGCAACTCTAGCTCCGGCGAAGAACTTTCCTCCACCCTTTCCGAACCGGACCATGGCAGACTGAGATGGCAGAATTAGATGTTAAGATCGCCTTGTATAATGTACACTGATGACAAGAGTCTTCTGTCACCTCTTCGAAAAATCGATGGCATCGGTCGGCATATTTTCTGATAGCCAAGCAGCAAAAAAAGCCCTTGGCACCAGACATTCTGACATCGAAGCTGATTAGGATCATCAATGAGATATCCTCGGTGAACTGGGTGACGCCAAAAGGGGGACAGTTTCATGAGAAGATGATCCATCCTTGTACAGAGCCAGCACACTATGACCTGACTTGAGCATTGCAGCAACAACAGGGAATATATGGCCGACGGTAAGTGAAGAGATATCATCTTTATTGATTGCAAGGATGTCCTCGAGAACTCTCCGGACGCTGTACTATAGGCACACGTGCAATACGTCTGAATAACTTTCGACTTTCTCAGAAATGAGGAAGAAACGGAGTCTGCCCAGCACTTGTTCTGCAATAGCCCAGCCCTAGCAAAGAAAACAAGGAAGTTTCTAGAAAAGCACGTTTTCGTAGAGCTGGAGGACCTAGGTGGCCAATACCTGGTTGGTTCTTGGACTAAGTGAGTCTCACAGAAGTGAACCAGAGATTTATGGGCCCCACACTTTGGTCTGAGTGAGCCACGGCCATAAACATGATTGTCAAATTTGTCGATTTTTATGGCTGTTCTTTCCAGTCGTTCAACATTTGAAGTGCAAATTCAAGTCAGTTCAGACAGCTCTTGAAAAACTCGGGAAAAAATATCGCCGTTGTACGGGAACTTGTCAAAACCAGTATGTACAGAGACCGTCAGAAGTACCAGAGCAACAGACATCTTTACGAAAAAGTCCGCGTTGTCCCCCTACAGCAGTACTTGGCGACACTGCTCCAGAGGCAATTAGACGACATCCGCAAACACCCATACATGGCTATCAATGACCGAATAAGATCGACACCCGAGCAACAATTCCTCAACGCGTCCAGTCTGTTAAATGAGTAGAGCCTCCACGACATCAAGCAACGGACTTTATGAGTTCTATTCAAGTTATGACACAACCCCATTCCGAGAAGACTAACAAGGAAACACTTAACTGAACATCCTGACATGAAGGATCTTCGTTGATAAGTCATCATTTGAAAAATGATAAACAACATTTAAGCCTTATAAGATTTTTATTAGGAGGGAATCCCAACACCAGTCGACAAAGTAGTCCTCCCACCTAGCTTTGAAGAAGTCGGCACAGCCATAAAAAGACTGGAGAACAACAATGCAACAGGTTCAGATGGCTTACCATCGAAGCTCCTTAAAGCTGGTGGCAATGTTCTGGTAGGGAGCATGTACCAGATCATTTGCCCAATTTGGGAGAGCGAAAGCATACCCGACGACTGGAATATCAGCTTGCGTATCTTCTTCTTGATTGGCGCTACAGTCCGGGGTGGACCTGGGCCTCAACCAACATGCCTCTCCAGCCAGCACGATCTTTCGCAAGCTGCCTCCAGTTGCGTACACCAAGTTGGTTGAGGTCCTTTTCAACTTGCGTGCGCCATCTAGTGCGAGGACGTTTTCTGTTGCGCTGTCCCAATGGCTCGGTGTCAAAGACTCTTCGGGCCGGAGCTGTGGTGTCCATCCGCTCTACATGACCTAGCCATCTTAAGCGTTGGATCCGAAGACGCTTAACTAGGTGCATGCCGCCCGTATAGTTCGTGGTTGAACCTTCTCCTCCAAACGACATCAACGCAAACAGGACCAAAGTTCGTATCAGCTGCATATGCCCGATCCACAAAAAAAGCTATCCTATCTCGTGCAAGAACTACAGAGGTATATGCGTGATCAATGTAGCCTACAAGATCCTACCCAGCGTACTGTGTTCCATTCTTAGCAAGGAATTATTCGAAGCTGTGGACGACTTGGAATCATGGGAAAAAATATCTGCTTGTGTTACACCACGCTAACGAATACGCAATGCGCCGCGGAAATCACGCATCACGCGAAACTTGTATCTTCATCGCTGTCGTGTGACTTCCTTACTATAGAACTGGAGAATATAGTGCGGCGGACTGCTGTAAACGCGGAAGGCACTATCTCCTAAATGTATGCTTAAGTAGTCTAAGTCAGTTTGTGTCTTGTAAGACGAAATAAATAAATAAATCCAGCTGTTGGTATACGCAGATCCACAACAACGTACGTTCCGTGCGTGCCATAGTGGAAGCTCTCACGGCACTCGGACCAACGTAAACTCCACGAATGACATCCTAGTGGAAATTGACGTAGAACCGGCTTGGCAACCAATGCTACTTCAATTCGTACAAACAATTGGGCTCGAAGCGCCTGACGCTGAGGACCATAATCAACCCTGCTATTCGGGACTGAAATTTGGACGTTCGGCAAGAATGTAGAGCTGATTCTGGGTGCATTCAGAAGAAAAATTCTGTCGGATGTATTTTCCCGCCCCCAGGGGAGGCGAATGGAACAGAAGACACAATCACCAGCGGTACCAGACCCTTCTTGGGTCTCCCGTCAGATAGATAAGTACGTAACTAAGCATTGTACTTCCGTTGGACCTCTATTATTGATCCAACCCCTTTATTGCTAGCCTAAGCACTTAGGTTAGATTAGGTTGTAGTGGCTGACTGCTGCAGAGCAGTCACACTTAGGCCAGAGTAGGTCCATTGTGATACCACGCGGATTGACTTCTCCTAACGCTGGAACCAGTTGGTGCTGCTGATGAACCGATTTAGTTGGCCAATGCTGGCACTTTTTAGCTCGTTGCGGCCGCTGAAGTAGTAGGCTCCTTGATGCAGGAACCTACGACTGGCAAGAGCACTGCAGGAGCAGAGAAGGTGATGAGTGTTCTCTTCCTCCTCTTCATCCATGCAGCTTCTGCAATAATCATTATATGGGACACCAATCCTGCGAGCATGAGTTCCAATTACACAGTGCCCGGTTGTGACTCCTATAAGGGTCCTTACTGAGGGCTTGCTGAGTCCAAGTAGACTGAGTGACCGTTTTAGGTTAAGTGATGGCCAGATTTCTTTTGTTTTAAGGCAGGTGGTGCCTTCTAGCCATTTGTCATTGGTGGTTTTGATTGTATGAATCTTTAAAAGATGATAGGCTGTAGCGATCAGCATGGAAGGTGGTACACCCTTCTATCGATAGGGATGAGGTTGTACCACACCAGTTTCCTGGTATGTCACAGTGTCCCGGCACCCACATGCGGTGAATGTTAAAATGCTCGGCCATCTCGTTAAGAGACAGCCTGCAATTAAGGGATGTTTTAGAGCAGAACATGACATTGTCCAGGGATTTTATGGCGGCCTGACTATCGGAACAGATGGTGATATCCCTTTTTGATATCACATTGTTTTTAAGCCAGGTCAGCGCCTCTTTAATCGCTATGGTTTCTGCCTGAAAAACGCTACAGTGATCAGGGAGCCTAAGCACTTAGCATATAAACAATTGCATAGTTCTTATTCAAATAAATTGACAAATGTGATGTTTGACAACAGCACTGAACATTTAAAAATTTCAGGAACTAAACTATAATAAAACAGCTGTCGGCCAACCTAAACGACCTGCTTCGGACTGACTTCACGCCTGCAAGCCATGGTTTGTCTAGGCCTGAGTAGTCGGTGTCGATCCTAGGCACGACACTTAGTGTCTTCAATTTGCCTCGTACTGACGATAACTTGGTCGCTATCGCTAAGATTTGCTCTTCATCACCGTCTAGAACCAGGAGACTAGGATTCGAAGACCGTTCTTCTCTGGCCACATGTGCTCGATGTGGTTGAGTCCAGTTGTTTCCATAAGCCAGAGTAGCTTCAGGCTATTCCACAGCTGATCTGCATTATGACGTCTGTGGAGCTTAACACCTTTAGTATGCAAGTCCAAATTCCGGTATAGGCACTATTTAAGTGAAGCTCCTCCAATAGGAGTGATACAGCGTTTCTTGCACGACACTTCGCATCAGCCAACTTATGTGATTTTGTAAGACATTACGAGCTTCTTTAAATTGAATACAAACATTGTCACTTCTTTGAAAATACTTCTCGCAGCGCAAATGTACGAAAAAAAATATCCCATGTCCGAAGGAGATGTGAATTCCAATCCACGCCAGCCGAAAGCATCAAGCTCTAGCTGAAGCGAGAAGTTTGCTGTTATCATTCTAATTGAGTGCCGTGCTTCACACAGCCCCGCCACTCGACACAATCACGGCATAATAGAGCCGATGTGGGTGTGTATACGGCAGCCGTGCATGCACAGTGCGTCCTTTGTGAATTAGAAGAACCAAATGTGCTGAAGTTAGGTCGTCGCAGCGAGTGCACCAGTACATCCGATGTGATTTGTGTGTTAAGCTTGGATTGCAGTGCTAATTGGGCACATGGTAGATGCGATGCAATATCGTTTTGGAGGATTTGAATGCCCGAGCTATGAAATAGTCAAGGACTCGCACGATGGGTGGGAACAATTTCGGCGTTCTGCGTGTTTTATTCTAAATGGAAGTGGGCATTAAAGTCATTAAAACGAAATGATTTTGAATGAATTTCTGGCGAATAAAAGGAAAGGCATTCGGATGCGAATGCATGAATGTACCGCAGGGAATTTGCGCCGGCATAGTCGACGGGGCATTGAAATGGAATTTCACTCACGAAGGATTCTGATTTAAATTTGCTGCGTATTATGGTGGCGGCCACGTCGGTGCTCATCACCTGTTCGTGGGAGATTATGTTCCTCTGAAATAATTATGTGTATGTATAGAATTCTAACAGGACGGTGTGTGCTTGACTGCATGATATGTACAAGAAGGGAACACGTATTCGCGTCTGTTGTTGACCAGGACAGCATGGTGACCGGTTCATAAGACAGGATGTTGCCCCAAAGGCGCGTTGTGGAGTCATGAGAAATATCTCTCCCATTTCACATGTGCATTTAAAGTTTCATCAAAATTAGTCCAGGGAGTTAGGAGATATGCAAATTGACTTTTCCATAGTCGAGGATGACCAGGTAAGAACGATACGAAAAGAAAGTGAAACAAAGCGACAACGCGATGGGACAAAATATTCTAAATTGTATGATTATTTTGCAGCTACGTTCATGCCATTATGTGCAATGGTAATTAGTGCACGCCTCGGGTTTGCGGAGAGACCTTTAAGCTCTTGTTCCATTTTGATTCAATCCAAAATCGGTGGCGTAAGCATCATCTCGATTGTTGGCCTCTTGCTCGTCCACAGTTCTTGATTTGTGAGAGTAGACTAAGCCCGAGACCAGAGAAAATAATCGAGTGGTGTCTAGTCGAATTTCTGCTGTGGCCTGTTGATGAACGCTCGATAAGGGATGACCCTGGCGCCTTATATATCTGCATCATTGCTTGTATGGCTTTTAGCGCGTCGTAGGTGGAACCGCAGTTCGTCCGATTATGCTATCATGTTAACTTCACTGACTTCCGGTCTTGATAGCATCATTAATTGGGGTATGAACCATTCGACTCAATTTCAATGCTTCAAAAACTCTGCTTTCACCAAAGAAATCCACTAATAATCAGCAATTATTCTTGCATGTCGGTTGTATCGATGAAACCGGAAAACGTGTATGAACACAAAACTTGGTTGAAACGATAGGTTTCCCTAATGGATGCAAGAAATACTTAACCCTCTTTCATTTGGCTTCAATTTATAAGTTGAGTACAGCGCTCATATCTGGTGCAGTCAATCAAAGACCATCCTCAATCCCAGGTGCTAGTTAGAATTAAAAGGGAGCGATTGAACTTAGAAGAGTATATCGAAGTCATTAGACTCGTTCACCACCAACGTAGCGTGTCTCTTTGTCCCCCTTTTATAGGAAGGGAATCCTTTCATTCACCAGCCATAATCTTGTCCACAGGAACTCCCATCAGTTCACCCTTAAGCCGGCTTCAGCAGCATCAAACGAATATGCAGTGGCCAACGAAGAGCACAATCCGAAGATATTTAGAAATAATGTGCGCAGGCAAATGTGGACTATCTTTCTCTAACTAGGGCCCGTGCTGTGTCTGGCCCCAGACACTTAAGCGAGTAGTAATTACTTTATCATCCGTAAATTAAGAAAACAAAGAGTCAATCTCTGTGAACGTATTGATGCTTGGACGAACTGTTGTAAGCTCTGTGGTTCAATAACTGAAATGTGGCTCCCGAGTCAAGGAAGTTCCTGGTCCATATGCATGATGTATTGGCCTGCATCTTTACAGTGACCGCGGCCACATCAACGGCAGACGCGGGCCTAGCTACAAGCACGCAGCCACTTAGTGCCGGTCACAGACCGTCGCAATGGCTATGTTGTCTTAATTTTGCAGCAGCTTGAATATTTTTGTGGTGGCCGGTGGCTTTGTGGGTGTGTGATCGACCCCGAGCAATCTTGAACGTCGACGTCTCAAGTTCGATCCGTGGTCTATGAATCGAAATTACTTTCCAAGCCCCACTACTTTGTCACTGGCAGTGCTCAATGGGTATGCCTGTCTGGAAAAGGAGTTCTCAAACTTGGCCGTTCGGAGTCTGCATAAAACGTTAGGTCTCTTCCACTTGTGAGAGAACAGTAGCACGTACAACACGAGTGGTTGCTGAGAAGCTAGACCCTGGCCCTCTAGGGGCTCAAATATGCTCGGCATGATCACTTTCTTCGGAGGGTTGTATCGAGCACTCAAGTAGCAAACAACTCTTTGCTTGAATTTCCGGAGGCACACCATCAGTCGCGTCTGCGATGAGAGCCTACATCATCGGCTCTCACCTAATTAACACCGAGGTGCTCTATAGCGTCGACGTCTTTTTCGCAGGGCTAGACTAACCTCATTTTGGTGTTTAGCGAAGGTGTAGTTGGCCATTAGTATGCCGGTAAGTCGTGGGCCGTCTTTTCTGTCAAGAGATGACAATAATGCCGTGGATTGATTACATACCTCAGGAAGCATGCGCTTGGCTTGCCTACATCCTGAACAGCCATGCCACCTCTGGTTGGGCTCTCGAAAAGCCCAACCGTCGATGGAAGCCCTAACCATGGACGCTGTCAGTCCCAACGCGGAATCATGTCCTAAGAGAGCCTCCTCTGATTCTAGTCTATCAAGTTGGTCACCGTCGAGATCCCCGATTCCGAACGAACGCCAGCACGTCAATGGAGAATAGCCGTGGTTAATAGATGCTTAGTTAGGGCGCCACGCTGTTGCCTTTCCGCTCAACGCGCTGCCTACCCCTAGAACTACGACTAGAAGAAGGAATCAATCTTCCACACTTCAGTCTCGGTATATTGACCGGTTTAATACAAGCGCTCAATTATTTGCTCGCAGGTAAAATAAAATAAATTATTAAATATAAAAAAGCGGCTTTCAAGGCGATTCAAGCTTCTCTTCAAATAAAAACTCGTGTGTCCTTCTTCTACTTTTCTTGGTCAGCCTATTGAGAAAGGCACGCGTGCGTTCCGTGTTGGTGCTCGTGATACCCATCAATTCCCCAAGACTCTCGCTCCCATCTTCGTTCATCAATGCAAGCCACACCATCCCGATCGGATGATCCATCTCTTCAACAATAAGCAAGCCAATGCGCCCGTCGGACCAATCAGTCCACCAAGGAGTTCGCTAAGTCTCCATCAGACCATACTGAACGGCCAGCGCCCTGAAAACAAGAACCCCTAAATAACCAGACTGGTACACCATGAAAGGAGGCGAACAAAAAATTAAAACCGCTCTGCGACTGTATTTGAACACGCAACTCATGCTATTGGGCCATTGACCCAGCATCTTGCCCAGCCCAGAGTTATAAGTCCTCTGGACTGTAGGCAAAGTCATAAGCAATGTCCCATACGCCCACGTACCATGACGAGTTGGCAGTCAATTTCTAGACGTTTCAATAGTCGGAACCCATTATAACCATCCCGTGGTCTTGTAGTTCCTTGGTGACCCAGGCCTTCACAAAACTTAGCCAATCTACGCTTCTTACAAAATTCATAGACGACTTGCCTTGCTGAACTACCCTGAGAGTTGTTGAAAGGGTGAGGAAGGCCCCAAGAACAGCTTGGCTGTCGCTACAGTTGCAAATTTCGCTTCTATCGAATGATCTTCACAATGTAGCTATTGCCCATTTGTATCACAAAGTTATCTGAGTGGTTGGTTATTGACGGATGTTATTCTAACAAAAGTGGTCTATTTTGAGGGTGACGCGTTGATATTACAAACCTTAGACTTTCTGCGGATTGAGTGCCTTGATTGACATTGTCAGGACCAACCAATCATCATCCCAGTGGCTACACTCGCTTCCAGTTCCTGAATGAAAAAATGTCTCACAGACCTTGGCAACATTCATTTGCAGAGCCTATGCCATATCACGGCTTATGGCCACAGTCCCAAGAGCACAAATATGCACTCGCCTTGTCACAAAATCCATTGAACACTAACGCTTCAGGAATCCGGCTCTGAATTCGATTGAACCCCCCTCTTTGCTCTAGGCTCCGCAGTACCTAATACATTAACAGGAAACAATTTAAACATGTCCCCATGGCACGTCTTTGAAGTCGACTGTAATCCCAACGAGAGTGGATTCCTCGGCTCAAAGCAACCCATCAAATATGCTCGGCATGATCACTCTTGTATACCATACGACATGGGAAATTCTTCGCTTCATTCGTGACCAGTGCCAGCCATTCACGGTCGGTAGCCTTTGGGGCATAATTCTGCCATAAAGGGTCAGGCGATGTTATTGAGGAATTTAATTAACTTATTGAACATCCATCAAAAGTTTGCCCCCATGTTGCCGCTTGTTTACATCCCCCGCCCTGCAACGGGAGGGATTCGGAAGACCATCATCAGTCATCAGAAAAAATCGAAAATGCTTCCTAAGGCAAATTTAAATATCGACATTTAAATGTCACAGGATGCCGCAGTACACGGGCAACGTCTACATTTCGGTCGCCCGGAGCTGCAGTGTCCTGGAAACAAATCCATTCGTTGCGCCAGCATTTTCTTTTTCTCTTTGTGACTTTCTCTGCCTTGAGTGGCACCGTCTGTTGAATAGCAAGGTGGCGAGGTGGCCATGCCGCATGAGTCCTGATGGATAAAAAGTAATTACTTGCGGTGGTAATAAAAGTGCGATCGAAGCGGACGGAAATGGTAAAAGTTCCCGGCCCGATTGGAGAGAAATGGTCTCCTTTTGTTGCAATCTGTTGCTGAATGCTAAGGGACTAGGGTTGGGTGGTGGTTTTTCTTTCGACTTTTGTCAGGAATGTGAGACGGAATGCGAAAAGGACTTGCTGCAACTTGCGGTTTTTATTTGGTTTCGAATCGTTTATTGTGTGGTCTGTGGAAGCCGTAGTCGATGCATGACTTGCGAGCGTTTAGTAGGTTCTGCTTTTCATTGGGAGTTACCGCTGATTGCTCAGAATACGTGGCAGTGTTTCATTGAAATGGCATGCCGTGACCTAATGGTGGACTCCCACAAATGAACCTATGTTACTTATGGTCGATTCCAGAAACGACAAGATATTTTCATAGCTCCCTACTCCACCTCTGTCGAGTTACTGACAGTGCTGAGGAAGGAAAGTGGTGATTTCTTTTCTTCGGTTTCCTTGTGTTCTATTTTCATCAGCCAATGCCTGATTCTACACCCATTTTTGTAAAAGTCATGCACGATCATTTAACATTGACAGTGCATCTTGGAAGAACTTAGACCTTAAAACGACCTTTCTTTCGTCAGTCAAGTGGGTCTTAGAACAGCTGGGTGAAGATGCGCTTGACGAAAATCAGTAAATTGTCTTAAGTGACGGAACTCCGTTCTGGTTGAATGATTATATTAGTAAGCAATGCTGGTGTATACCATCCGTTGAACAACTTCAGGCAATAAAGGCCCAAGCCCATAGAATACGGCATTGCCGTTGAAATCCACAAAAATTATATTTGCCAGATCACAAAGCGGAAAACGTCCAATCCAATAGTTAAGAGTTGACCAACTTCATGCATTCTGATGCATTCCACATATCTTCCACCCTCGTTATCTGGCTCGCTCTTATAAGTTCTTATGAGTTGTCAATTTTTTGACAAGACCGAACGCACGAGCTATAAATGTGTTTTAAACTAAAGTGATTGCTTGTGGAATTAGACCAATATCTGCTTTTATTCACTGCTCTTACAAAAGTTACTCTATAATTTTTTTAAGGCAAGCTGTACTGTCTGTCTAGGCATGTACATTTTTTTTTCTTTGGCTGGCGCTACAGTCCGAAGTTGACCTGGGTCTCAGCCAACATGCCTCTCCATCTAGCTCGGTCTTGTGCTAGTTGCTTCCAGCCACGCACGTTCAACGTTTGCAGGTCCCATTCTAGCTGCGTGCGCCACCGTAGGCGTGGTCTTCCTTTACCACGTTTTCCCTCGGGGTTGGGGTCGAAGACTTTCCTGAACGGAGCATTGGTGTCCATTCGCTCGACGTGACCTAGCCATCTGAGACGAAAGTTTCGAACTCGTTTGAGCAGGTCGATGTCGCTGCACAGCCCGTATAGCTCGTCGTTCAGTCTCCTTCTCCAAACACCATTCGTACATACGGGACCGAAGATAATTCGGAGGACTTTTCTCTCCAAGCGCCCAAGAATATCCTTGTCCGCTTTAGTTAGGGTCCATGCGCCATAGAGCAGGACTGGGACTATGATGGTCTTATATACCATATCATGGTTCTTCGAGAGAGGGCTTTATTTCTCAGTGGCTATTTCTCGTGTTGTGCGGCTAAGAAACGAGTCTGTGCATTCCTAGCGAGACGTGTATTGTGGGTGAATAGAGTGAGAGGAGGAATGCAGTTGGCTAGCTCACTTGAGCATCGTTTCTTAGAGACAGCAGACAGCATTATGTTTTGGAAGCATTGAATTCTGCTCTGTTATTTTTACCCCAGTTAATTATGCTGTCAAGATCGGAATTCAATGTGCTTGACATACGCTGGCGTTCCAACACTACGTCCGAAGGGCAGGGTCGTGAATTTTGGTACGAATATGAAAAGCTGAGTGTGCTGTCGTCAGCAACGAGTGGATTGGATTAGAAGTAGCAGACAGGAGATCATTTATAAAAATGAGAAAGAGTGTCGGAGAGAGAACAGAGCCTTGGGGGAGACCAGCATTTATTTGAGTTTGGACACCATCCAGAACAACTTGGATTGAACGGTTTGAAAGGTAGCTTCTAATCCATAGATGCAGAGGCTCATCAACACCATAAGCACGCATTTTCGACAAAAGAGCTCAATGCCAAACTCTGTCAGATGCTTTAGAAATATCGAGCGCGACTATCTTGCTTTCGTCTGAATTGTGCAAAGATTAACTTACTTTTCGGTGAGATAAGCTATCAAATCACCAGTGGACCTGTTGCTGCGGAAACCATGCTGTCGGTCATTAGAAAGCTTCCGCGATTCAAGATATTTCATGATTTGACGATTTATCAGCGCTTCCATGACATTAGAAAGAAGGGACGTAAGTGCTATAGGTCGGCACAAGGTGGGTGACGAAGATTCGCCCTTTTTAGGGACGTGCTGGGCAAATGCTGTTTTCCATCTGCTCGGAAAGAGACCTGAAGAGTAGGATAGATGAAAAGCTTACGCAGTGGTTGTACCAGCGAAGAAGACCACTTCTTCAGAAGTGTTGGGGGAATACCATCCCGGCCAGCGGATTTGTGCACGTCTGTCTGAAAAGAAAGGAAATTTGGCCTTGGAAATCTTGAATGATCACTCTGTGTTCTCGCGCTAAGAGTGATAATATATTATTTACTTCGCAATGCCTTGTTCACGTCGATTAATCACGTCAAGTCTGCAATATCCTGCAAAAGTTGAATGGCAGCCACCAAGTGTGCATGGAATTTCCACAAACGAATTTCTGTGCAAAGTCTGAAGAATGGTGTGGGGCTTCCGGTTAACCTTAAATTAATTTGTAATCACTGAATTACAGCCGAGCAGCAACGCAACCTAAGAAGCCATTTTCGATGCAACTGTAGTCTGGCTGGATTTGTGACGTCTTCCTGATCATACTTATAAACCGTCCACTTCTACACTTTGTGAAGATAAGTGCCAAAGACAACAATCAAAATATGACCTCTCCTTGGATCATTTTTAGTCAAAAACCAATGATACCTCATGCTTTCAAAAATACTAAAGACTCCCCACAATGCAGGTACACTCCTTTAAACTAGAAAATTTAAGAACACCTCTGGCTCCCAGTCATCGTCATCCGCCAGCTCCCACCGTCTCCCTTGCCACATGCAAGCGTTTATTTCAAAAATTTGCATTTTGAGTCACGCCAAGTCGTCTCCTAAAACCAATCATCTCCTCATTGTAATTTATATAAGCACCACGCTATTAATTACCAATTAGCCTTGTAATTAGCGCCGCTGATTGGTTTCCCATTCCATCACTACAACGCCACTACCTCCTCGAAGTCGTCTCTGTCCTTAGCCCAACACACAAATGATTTCAATGCAAAATCCTTATCTCTCTGCGCTCCCAGCTCCAGTCGCGTTTGTTCGCCGACTCCTCTCCCGGTGTCGAGCATCCGAAGACGCCCGAGAAACGCATCTTCCCGCACTCGAGCCACCCAGACGCCGCGCGCTTATCGTGTCTTGCCGTTCGCGAACATCGCTCGTAAAGCACACGACTCTAAACTCCCATTAGGAATATTTTATTCATCTCGGGGAAGATTGAGATACTTTCTATCGGCAAATTAGCATCTCCGGTAGTCGTCCTCGCGAAACTACAATACAGACACACACACACACACCTCCGCGGGATAAATGAAATGGAAATGCAAATTTTGAACCAAAAACGACGGAAAATAAAATCGATTCGCAAACGGACGATTCACGGGCGTGGCACAGTTGTGATTAACAGTGCTCTCTCGCTCTCGGCATTTGTTTGGATTATCGCGCAGTAGTTGCGAACTCCATTATGTATGATAATTGAAAATATTGTAATTTCTTGGGTGGCTCTGGAGCACATCACTTACCGTTCGATTGCCCAAGTTTTTCACCCGGCACACCAGCTTCACCGTCTTCCCCACCAGCCCGGTGATATTCGCGGGCACTGTGGTATCGAATGTTGGTCCTCCAGTACCGGGCGTGGGTAGTTCCTGCAGAAAATCGGTGAAAAATCGCTTCGAGGCGCCTTCAAGTGATCCTGCAAAAAAAAAAAGAATCACACACATTTTTGAAGCACGCATTTAAATTCAATCACAAGCACAAGAGTTAAAGACTGAAGGAGAACCTCTCCAGAGGGGATAATACATGCCAAAGCGACAGACGTCCTTGACAAACGAGATCCCTGCCGCCCCCACGCCACGCTCGTGTTTATAATGATGTTGACAGTATCGAAATCAAAAGATAATCAAATCCCATCATCGTTCATTACTGAGTCTCTGGCATTGTTTGATGTTCGGCGCTCTGGCTCGATTCGTTTGAAAGGCTTTGCATTACCAATCTGTGAAGTCAGTCATTCATTTCGCTTCAAGGACGTGGCAGAAGGATCCGGATTTTTGTGCCGTGGGAGTTTGCTTTTATCACGAATGCAAAGTGTTCCTTGGAGAGGAAAATCCTTGGCGATGAACCACATTATCCGACCGGCACCGGATGGGGAGGGGGTAATGGCAACGCTATGCGATGTGAGCAGGGTCCTCCTCCAAACTGAAGGCTTAATTATGAATCTGAAGAGTGTCTGCCCATGTGCTTGGGAGATATTGCGTTCAGAGACATTGAACAACATTGGCGGCGTCACAGTGAGGAGTGCTTTGCTTTTCAGTATCTTGTCGTACGAGGATTGCGACGGAGCACTTGTAATTTGATGGGATGATTAATTAGAAAAGCAGCAGTTGACTCTTAGGACTTTGTGACAGATACAGGCCAACAGCTGAAAGAGCGAAGGCCAATAGTTTAAGCCTGAGTCAAATCTAGGGTTTGTGGGAGGATCCTAGTTTGACGATATGACCTCCTGTCGGTCAGTGTCTATTATAGATAGCCACGAAATTCGCCGAAGGAAATGTATCGATTTAGATCAGTTGTTCTCAGACCATATTTTGCTTAATGTTGCACAGTTTGTCAGGAGTCAGGTGTGCACCTCCTTTAGCACTGCAGGACAGATCTCCGCCTAGCTACTTCAGCGGTCTTCTCATGTCGTGGAATGTGGAACCCGGTTAAGGCAGATTTTGAGCTGGCATTTTCATGATCCTAGCTCTTACTGGGATGCCTGTACTATTTTAGAGTGCGCGGTAGCTGTGAAGACTGCTTGCCTATAAACCCTCATCCCTTAGGAAGACAATTGGGGTATTTTGACTTGATAATACGCTTCCCTCAGAATGGTCCGCATCACAATTACTTTGCGGTTGGAAAACGTCACAATTTGTATAGAGTGCGGCTCAAATGCGGATTCAATGATGGTTAGTTTTTTGAACTTCTTTGCCGACGTGTGTTCACTTGCGTTTTCAATGATTTACATGATAAGTTCCAGTTCCCGAAATCCACTCCATTGAAATCTGCGCCAGGCACAATCTCACAAACTTTGTTATGTGCTCTAGAATGCTCTAGAACTACCACCGGTCCAACAAAGAAAACAACTTTGCCTAGACCACAGGTCCAATGCAGATGATCTTGGGTAATCGTAGACAAAAGTTCTTTGCTTCGACAAGGATGGCAGAGGAATGCTAACCAGCTTTTTGTCTGGCCACTGCAGCCTTCAAAATTAATCTGTGACAAGACGAAAAAACGTCAACCGGGAAAGCGACGAGACATCCGTACATTTTATTTTTTTAAAAGGCTCCAGTTGGCATTTTTTTTTAGCATGGTCCAAGACTATTCCTATATAGTATCAGGAAGATACAGACCTCGGACCGAAGCCTGCAGGGACGAAAATGGACAAATAGTAGTAGAATCGCAGTCGATGCTGAGAATTTGGAAAAATCATTTCTGTAGACTGTTGAACGGCGATGACGACACGAATTCCGCTGTCAAGCAGAATGTTTCACTCAATTTGGACGATGATGAACACGAATTCCGTCCCCCCGACTTAGACGAAGTCAAGAAAGCGATTTCTAGACTGAAGTCGAACAAAGCTGCTGGAGCGGACGGATTGTCCGCGGAACTGTTTAAGGCAGCTGGAGATGACCTGGTTGGGCGCATGCACCAGCTCATCTGTAAGATATGGTCGGAGGAAAGCATGCCCGATGAGTGGAATCTCAGCGTCGTTTGTCCGGTCCACAAGAAAGGAGACCCCTTTGACTGCGCCAGCTATAGAGGGATCAGCCTCCTTAACATCGCTTATAAGATACTCTCTGCCGTTCTGTGTGAACGCCTGAAACCCTTTGTCAACAACCTGATAGGTCCTTATCAGTGCGGTTTCAGGCCAGGAAAGTCCACAATAGACCAAATATTTACACTCCGGCAGATCCTGGAAAAGACTCAAGAGATGCAGATCGACACCCACCACCTATTTGTCGATTTCAAGGCCGCATACGACAGCGTGCATAGAGACGAGCTATACAGCGCCATGTCTAGTTTTGACATTCCTGCCAAACTCGTCAGACTGTGCAGGATGACGATGGAGAACTCTCGCTGCTCCATCAAGGTCGGTAACGAACTAACCGAGACCTTCAATGTCAAAAAAGGTTTTAGGCAAGGCGACACGCTGTCATGTGACTTCTTTAACATCATACTTGAGAAGATCGTGCGAAACTCAAACGTAAACACCCGAGGCACGATCTTCCAAAAGTCCGTTCAACTGCTTGATTACGCGGACGACATTGACGTGATTGGACGAACACAGCGAGCCGTCAATGAGGCGTTTGCTAGTATTGAAGCGGAAGCGGCTAAAATGGGTCTAGCGGTAAACCAGGGCAAAACAAAGTACATGCTGTCATCACGGAAGGACGCACAAAATCGACGTCTCGGACAGAGCGTCATATTGGGCAGCAGAATCTTTGAGGTAGTCAAGGACTTCGTCTACCTAGGCTCCGGAGTAAATAGGGACAACAACACCAGTACCGAGATCAAGCGCAGAATTACTCTTGCCAATCGCTGTTTCTTTGGGCTCAAGAGGCAATTGAGTAACAGAGCCATCTCTCGAAACACCAAATTGACCTTGTATAAAACCCTGATCATCCCAGTCCTGCTCTATGGCGCAGAGACATGGACGCTATTGAAAGCGGATGAAGAAGCTCTTGGTTGTTTTGAGAGAAAAGTTCTGCGTACGATCTTTGGTCCTGTTTGCGTTGATGGCGTTTGGAGGAGAAGGTTCTACCACGAACTATACGGGCTGTACAGCGGCATGCACCTAGTTAAGCGTCTTCGGATCCAACGCTTAAGATGGCTAGGTCATGTAGAGCGGATGGACACCACAGCTCCGGCCCGAAGAGTCTTCGACACCGAGCCATTGGGACAGCGCAACAGAGGACGTCCTCGCACTAGATGGCGCACGCAAGTTGAAAAGGACCTCAACCAACTTGGTGTGCGCAACTGGAGGCAGCTGGCGAAAGATCGTGCTGGCTGGAGAGGCATGTTAGTTGAGGCCCAGGTCCACCCCGGACTGTAGCGCCAATCAAGAAGAAGAAGAAGAAGACTATTCCCCAAGAAACATTTACAACAGAAGCATCCCAGATAAGCCTACAGCTATAATTAAAGCTACATACGAAGGGTCTTGCTGTCACGTACGGCACAGAGGAAAGTGGTCAGAAGAAACCATGGAGTCAGGCAAGGTTGCATCACATTCCCAATATTGTTTTTACTGGATATCAGTGATGAGCATGTGGAGGAGCATAGGCCTGTGCATCCAGGTCAACGTTGCTGATTGCTCTCAACTTGTAACTGCACAGGTCAAGTTGACATATAGCCTCCTAGCGGCGCCTTCCACAGAGCCTTTCTAAGAAATTGCTTAGCGATGAACCAATGTATGTAGCGGCCCTTTGTAAAATTGCTTGAACTAGAACCCGGTCCTCCAGGTTCGAGCGTTGCGCGTAGGGGTAATTTGAACACAGTGATGGAGTAGAATCACAGTCGGTGCTGGGAATATGGAATGACTATTTCTGCAGACTGCATAACGGTGATGACGAAGTTACGGCAGCAATCGCCAAACTGAAGTCCAACAAGGCTGCTGCTGCCGATGGACTGCTTTGCGAACTGTTGAAAGCAGCTGGTGATGTCTTGATAAAGTGCATACATTGTAAGATCTGTACAATTTTGTCGGATGAATGTATGCCCGACGGATAGAAACTCAGTATCGTTTGGCCTACCCTAACCAATTACAGAGAGATAAGTTTTCTGAACAAAGCGTACACGACTTTTTTGCCGTGTTTTGTGTGAGCGGCTCGAACAATACGTCAACAGCCTGATTGGTTGATATCAGACTGTCGGCACTGGAAAAGATCGCGTTGTTTAGTTTTGGTATCCCTGCAAAACTCATCCCTCTGTACAGGGCAACGATGGAGATCGCCCGTTGCTCCGTCAAGGTCGGTAAACATTTTACCGAAACTTTTGATGTCAAAAGAAAAGTCTTTAGACAAGGCGACGCACTGTCATTCGACTTTTTTTTACATTATTCCCGACAAGATCGTGTGGAACTAAGACATCAACGCTGAGAGAGACAAGGTATACGCTATTTCAAAAAAAGGTCCATCAACAACGACATCTTGGACAAAGTGTCACAGACTCTGCAATAAACTCCCGAAATGACATCACTGCGGAGATTAAACAAAGGATAACCCTGGCCTCTCGCTGTGTCTTTGGACGCTGAAGCAGTGTGTCGGAAAACCAAGCTGCCTCTATGTGAGACCATGCTAGTCCCAATCCTGCTGGATGGAACAGAAGCGTGGATAAAGGACGAAAAGATGCTTGGTCGCTTCGAGAGGAAAATCCTTCGAATCATATTCTGTCCCGTTTGCAAAGAAAGTGTTTGAAGAAGAAGATTGACCGTCGAACTCTACTAGCTGTACAACGACTTTTGGGCTGATCAAACGAATTCGATTGTCACGACTCAGACGGCTAGGCCATGTTGAAAATATGGACACTAACGCTTCGGCTCGGAAAGTCTTCGAAGCGAACCCTGAGAAGGAAAGTGCCAAAGAAAGACCTCGCCTCTGATGGCGTAACCAGCTGGAAAGATATCTTAATCAGATGGATGTACGAAATTTGAGGCGCCCTAGATAGATGCTGACTGATATTCAGGTTCACAATGGACTGTAGCACTACGCAAAGAAGAAGTGATCTGCTCAACTCAACTCTATTATCGAGAAGACAAGATATTCAATGGACAGTTTCATCACACCTAAATTACGGGAAGGCTACAGACGTATGGGCCCTAGGTTCCATGGTAGGATGCAGGAGCTAAGTGTCAAGTAACACAATACTCAACAAATTTGAGTCCCACAGCCGTACACAAAATGACTGTTTTAATGGATAACCATCCTGACTTCCAACACACATTTCTTCCGGCAAAATAAACAGCTTTAGGAAACAAATGGCCGCAAATTGATCTAGAAAATGCGGCCGTGGGTTGAATTGCAAATAATATGACTAATTAGGAGGAATCAGGGGATGTATCACTCATCCATCTGCAACGCGAACCAGCGAGTGAGTAACCATTTTCACTTGCTTAACATTCCACAGGCCATCTGACCCATTTAAGGCAGGCAAATGAATTTTGACATTTATGCCATTCACGGGCAATGAAATTCGTCATTAAATACCGCTGCGAGAGTGTTAATAAACCATTTCATTACTTAAGCAGCAATTTATTTTGCGTACAAACGCCTGAAATACCTCACAGTTCATCACGCACTTAATTGCTCCAAGGTCACCCGGGGTGGGTTGCCAACCCCTTGAGGGATAGTAAACTATCCTTTGATTAGGTTTTAATAACCAACTATCCAACAACACGTACTGACATTAAATTCTTTTTATGCGTCCACACGGAGGATATGAGGGCCCACACCCACAGCCTGCCGAAGTAACTAAACAAATTCCGTCTAATTATTCTCTCATGTTTGCACTTGGTCCGGTGTGACTGTGTCCATGTGGTAATCATTTTTTGCCTTCATTTCCGGTGTTTCTGCTTCGCGTTTTGTAATCAAGGATACGCCTGATGGCGAAGGCCTTAACGACCACCAGTCAACAGTCATTGTAATTAACACTGTTTCTCTCTTGAGTTTAATTTGCGAAGATACCGATATGGACAGTGTGTGTGGTAATTGAATAACGTTCTCGTTTCATTCGGCATGCCAAACGACTGGTTCGCGTGTCCGTGTCACACGTCGATGTGGGTTATTATTTGATTATCAGTAGATGGAGGTATTTGCTTCCGCAAATGTCAATCTCATGAGGGAAACGAGGCGTGGAATGATATGTGGTACTTGGTCGATTTGCTACTATTCGTAACTTGGTAGGGAAGGTCAGTGACTATGATTTTGGGTTCGATGGAAATGAGTCCGTACTAGTTGGCACATGGCCAAGAATTTCATGATTAATACGTGACCATGTTGGACTTCATATCATATTCAATATATCCTACATCAGTGGATATACAAACCTGATACGATTCGACCAGGAAAACAACTTCCTTTCTTTCGTTAAGTTTCATCTTTATGCCCACAGTTAATGTGTGAGTGCAAAATCGATTGAATATACAAATCTGATACAATGCAACCAACTTCCCTATTTCGTTAAGTTTCGTCAAATTTTATTTCTATGATAAAAACTTTTGGAATAATGCGAAATCGTTTGGTTATACAAATGTGATACGATGCCACCAACTTCCTTCTTTCGTTAAGTTTCGTCAAGTTTCATTTTTATGCCCAAAACTTTTGGAATAATGCGAAATCGATTGACTATACAAATCTGATACGATGCCACCAACTTCCCTCTTTAGTTAAATTTCGTCAAATTTCCTTTAGCTCTCACAAACTCATCTTAGTCCCGTTTTGAATCAGTCCTGAGTTCATGAGGTGCTTAAGCAATCTCTAGGCAGATGATAAGCTACAGTCACTATTGCTTTTCCAGCAGCTCTCCAGTTTGTTTCAACCAACGTACGCACCTCGGATGGCGTTCTCCTCTTGGCGCCCGGCACTTTGCACCGTAATCATCCCACAAGTCATGTTTTGCATGCAGCCTGGCACACGCACCCACCCCACTGTCCACTTGATTCACTAAGCAACTCCAGCCTTGGCGCAGGATGTCGACCTTCAGCTGACCATGTACGATCATGATAAACAATCCTTTTGATACGCTTTCATGAGCCCATCAGGCAGCAATATTCAAAACACTAAAGACCTGCTTGTGGCGGTGTCGTTTGTCTTCCATCCATTCCAAGGGCCCCTCCGAGAGCCGCCACCCACATAATTCACGTCCCGCATGCACAAGCCTCGCTCGTCCCATCCCCGCATGTCTACACGTTCCCGGATAAAGAGGATATATGAGTGCCATTATGGCCCGTAAAATATCGTCGCCGGTTCTCACCCCAGCGGTGTCTGAATCTGAATGGAAAAGGGCAAGTCATCCGCCAGCACTTGGCTTTGGTGAAAGACCACAAATGACTTATTCAGAGCAGGTGCTCGAACATCCCATGCATCGGGATGCAGTGCGGTGCATGCATGTAGCCATCCGTCTTTTGTCCCCGGCGCAAGGACTCTTAACGACACAAAGGGGGGGAATTTCAAAATTCCCATCTCATAGTTGACAATGCCCTTATCTCTCTCAATTGCAGCCGTGAAAGGAGCAGATTATTCTGTTTCATTGAAAAATCATTGCCCCCTCCAGAATCACCGGAGGCTGATGCGAAAAATCCAGACTTCAGCACAATGACGGAAACAATGCGGACGGGGACACAATCAGCTGCCTCTTTAAGCCTATTGAGATGATTTCCAAACGATGGTCCTGCATCGAGCCAGACAGCAACACTCGGCGCGGCTGAGACCAAAATGGCAACGTACTCGGTTTGGGGAGGGGTTAGTGGGTCGTTAATAAACGATTGCAGTCCACGGGGATGGGAGGCTTTATTTACGTCTGCGATATTTGTCCCTTGTATGTGGTCCTTATCGATTCCGGAACGAAAGAGTGGGGATTATCGGATACTTATTGCGGGCGGGTCGCATAGGAGGAACTTTCGCCCGACAGACATCTGGTTTTCGATTTATGACGAGAGAGTTGGAGTTCAGCGCACAAATTCACTTGCTCTCCAGCGGATGGAGTTTAATTACATCCCGGGATATCGTTATCGAGGCTTTGCTGTACCAAAACTATGCCCCAGCTTTCAGCGGGATAAACGTGGGATTTGTGAGATGTCAAGGAGGAGAGATGTTTTGCTGGCAGGAATTTGGTGAAGGAATTCCCATTAAAACAGGTCTTTTGTCGCAGTCCATTGACGGCGGCGTTCTCCTCGAGTTGAAGGACTGGGCGACACTAAACGCTGGTGTAAGCTACCACCCCTTCCGAGCCAATAAGATGGGCTTTAAGAAATAAGCAAAAAATTCATATTCGATTGAATTGCCTCATTTAGAAGAAATTTATTGGGTAGTTGCTTCAGAATAAGCAGATGAGTGCAGCGAGGGTTATTCACTTGGCATAATGCCTTGTGCATATTTATGCGTGTGTAGCAAGGTGTTATTTGTCATTGTCAACAGAGTCGATGCCTACAAGTTCTCTTTGATGGAAGGTTGTTCTAGAAAAAAATATCTCTTTAGGTGTTCCTCAAGGTTATGTTCTTGGTCCAGTACTTTTGATAATTTTCTGTAACTCCATATTTTGAGTAAAGTCAATGAGACTGACTGGTTGACAGGTGTTCTTTCAAGTGGATCTGCTTTCAATCGGAAGGCTGTTTGTTTGCTTGTCCTTAAATCCTTAAATGGTAAAAGATAGAGCACTGATGTCTGTGGCAACATTGTTCAGAATTGTCTCGAAAACGTTTTTTTGTAACATGAGTAGTAACGCACCGTGAACATATCTTTTGTTTTTTTTTTGATTCTCTTACGCTCGCTTGTTGCAACTAGTGTAAAATATAAACTTTCAGTCACGCGTCCCGGAGCATTGCTTCCAACAACATGAGCCATATTCTAGTGACAAGCCTAAAATCATGGTTATCACTGTGTTTGCAATGATGATGAAGTTCGTACTTTTCTCTGTTCATTGTTCGAATATGGTATACCATCAGACCTAGTCAAAGTCGGTAGCGATGTTCTAGAAAAGAGCATGCAACAGATAATCTGCAGAATTAGGAAAGACCAAAGCATACCCAAATTCATTACTTAATTACTTACTTATCAGGGAGACGAACCATGAAGGGTCTGAGCCTGAGCAATTGCTGCCTTCGATCGGTGTCGGTCCTGGGCACGCTGCTTCCAGTCATCACGGCCAAGCTGTCTTACATCCGTGATGACTTGGTCTCTGTACCGAAGGTTTGGTCTTCCTTGTGACATTCAATAATGCTCACTCAAATAAATACGACCGGTTGGTTCAGTGGAGAACAATGAACTGACTTTATTGATATGTCAAAGTGATAGTAACAGTGTTAGTGACATAATACGTTTACATGACATGTACATGACATTCCTCTCCTTCTCGAACCAGGAGACTCGGATTCGAACACCCTCTTTGCTAGAGCGTTGTTGTCCATTCGCTCGATGTGACCGAGCCAGTATAGTCGACGGATTTTTGCCTTCCGGACTACATCCACAGCCTTGTACAGCTCGTAGAGTCCGCGATTGTGTCTTCTCCCCCATTCGCCTCCCACGCAGACGGGACCATATATCCGACGTAGAATTTTTCTTTCGAAGGCACCAAGAATCAGTTCTGCAGTCTTACTTAACGTCGAGCTTTCGGCTCCATAAAGCGGGACTGGCAGAATAAGGGTTTTGTAGAGCATGACTTTGGTCCTTCGAGTCAGGAGTTTCGAGCCCAGTTGTTTTGACAAGCCGAAGCAGCATTGGTTGCCAAGGGTGATTCTAGGTCGGATCTCCACTACGATGTCCTACATGCAGTTTACGTTTGCCCCGAGGTAGACAAACTCCTTTACTACCTCGAAATTGTAGCTGTCGATTGTAACGTTTGGGCCTAGGTGGAGTGCGGCGCATCATTTTTTGCTCGACAGCATATATTTAATTGTGTCCTCGTTGGCCTTTAGACCAGCTTGTTTCGCCTGTTCCTCAATTGCCGTGAAAGTTTCCACTTCGGCCCCTTGGGACCCCGCGATAATCTCGATGTCATCAGCGTATCCCAACAGCTGGACTGACCTGTAGACTTGTAAACTTTTGCCCGCTGCATTATCTTCTCCAGTACCAAATTGAAGAAATCACACGACAGCACATCTCCTTGCCGAAATTCGGTGCAGGTTTCGAACGGTTCAGAGGTTTTTGAAACGAACTGTATCGCGGGGTTAGCGTGGTGCGAAACAACGTGATCAGTTATCCCGAATTCGGCCATCGCTTTGAATAGCTCCTTGCGATGAATGCTGTGGTATGCAGCCAAGATGGTGTTCCAATCCCTCCTTCGAGAAGGTGATGAAGACCAAACTTCCGGTGTACGAACCAAATCAGCGTTTGGGCAACTTGAAGCAGTGGGTACAGGAACGTCATTTGTTCTGCGTTAAATTACACGATATTGCCGGTCAGCTCACCGATCATAGTCAAGGCATAAATATCGCACCAAACTCGTTGTCCATCGATAATGTGCACTTCGCTAAGACCACATGTCAAACAGGTTTACAAGGTGCATTCTCGACGAAAAAATGATGCGAATTTCTTGAACGATAGAGGGCTTATTGACGACAACGCTGCTCTCGGGTCTTTTAATAAAAAAAACTAGCTGATGAATCTGCTGGACCATGAATTTGCCCAACTCTTGCTTTGTCTGGAATCGACGTTCGAAACAAATGCGGCAGTTTTGTTGGTTGACTCTTGTCTTTCAGTCGTCAGCAGCGCTCAAAGGAAGGAATATACGTGGGAGACTTCTCAGAGCTTGCTTTGCAAACGAGGCTTCTAATGTCTTATGGTCCTGGTGTCTCCAGTTTCTCACATCAAGTTAAGTGAGGTCCTTCTAAACTTGAGTGTGACACCTTAAGCGCGGGCGTCCTCTGTTGCGTTGCTCAATAGGTTCGGATTCGAAGATTGTTGATGGTTGCTCTAGTTTATTCCGGACTGTGGCAGATCTCGAAGTAAAAATAAAAAGTTCCATGCCCTGTTGATAACTCTGCTTTTGTTCGATGACCATTTGGAATGATCACTTCAAAAGACACGACCAACTGAGCATTGCCGGAAAAGAAGTCGAGAAAGTTGACCGCTCTCTCGATCTATCTAGAAAGTTTTGTCGTGGCATTTGTACCGATCAGAATGCTTGCAGTCGCTTAAACGATGTTTGGAGTGCTCTCCTCTGTCTGCAAAACCAGTGTCATCAGTTTGAACAAAAAGATGCGATTGTTCGCTCTAATGTGAAGCACGACATGTCGCCACAGTGTGCTTGACGCCCTAGGACTCCGGTGTGTTAAAGAACTTAGAAAAAATAGTGATTCTTTAGCTCGAAATGCATAAATTTCAAAAGCAAAGCCCTGCGAATGCAACCTATCCCAACCACTTTCGACTAACGCAGCGTCGTTTTCAGAATTTCAGTCAAAAAGTAATCATCGCCGAAGTAACCAGAATTCCTTCTTTTCCTGCGATTAACAAAAAAACAGCAAAACCCGGATGCTTCACGAACAGCACACTCGTTTCCAAAAATCCACCAGAAACCATGGCGTTGTTGGACCAGCAACCGAGCGTAGCATGTGAAAAAGTCATTAGCACGGTAATTGTTGGCTGAGTCCACACACAGTCGACCCCTGCTGGTGCCTAGGCCCCTTGACGAATTTTAAATATTTTCCATCTTCCCAACTGCACCGGCAGCCGTCCGTTCATTTTTTGTATACCATCCTCAACCAACGAAGCCGAGCTCCTGTGCTCCAGACTCCAGCGCACACCCACCGCCCGTGTGTGCATCGTGATAATCTGCCGTGTGTTCAGTGGCATTTCAAAAGCCCTTTGACAACATAACGTACGACGGTAGATTTAGTTTTTTGTTCGCCAGGCTTTCGCTCGTCGGACCGACGACCGTCCAGCTGCTGGCGGAGGAAAAAATCCACTTTCATCCCGGACCAAGGAGGGCATGTGTGAACCGCGCGTTGGGTAGGAGGACGCGAAAACATCAAGTGATAAATGGTCAGCTTTTCTACCGGACTGGCCCCCAACAAGACACGCCCGAGTAAGGACCCTCGTGCGAGTGTTTGCAACTCTGGGCGGGTGTTTGTTGCTTAACCTGGAGTGTGCTTCTTCTCAGGAGTGAGCAGCGAAAAGATGCACTGCAGCAGCGCAGTCATGATCGCACGGATCGCGGTGACACATGACTAATGATGTCGGCAATTTTGAAAGCAACACATCCCCTTTCAGGATGTGTGCACGTCCTTGAGGGTGTTTCTCTCTTTTTTCTGCGTGCTCTCTCACCCGTCCTCTTCGTTCGCAAAATTCTGGATTTATGAGTGTCATTAGTGCGCCACTAGCCAGTAGCCACTCGCGCTAGTTCCACGTATGCACGCTGCTATAATTCGCCCCGGTTACCTGCGTTTATTTTTATTCTATTAAATCCCCTCCGCTGGCGCAATAATGGGCAAAAAAAAGCAGAGACAACTCCACAAACCCATAAATATGTTGTTTTTAGCTGGTTCTACAAATAGCTCGTCCATTAGGTGGCACCACACGGACCAGAGAACGAGTAGGAAAAAAAGGAATTACCGAACGAACGGCGAACTTTAAAGTCCTTCACCGGGTGGGGGGGGAGGTTTTTTTTTCCCACCGGAAGGATTGCGGCGGCCATGCACCATAATTTATACCATTTCTAGACAACCGAAGATAATGGGTGTTTTCAATGCTTTCAGCAATTTTCATGTGATTATGCATTCGATGGCGTGAACTCGGTATCCTCTTTTTCTGCCGTGCATACAGTGATACGAGCGCTCTCGGCGAGGAGGAGAATTTAACCTGCTCAAGGGTGGGATTTGTGTTTTGCTCCACTCCCCGTTCTTTTTCTCACCCGACTGCACCTCCCTCGAATAGTGGTGTGGTGTGAATCCATTAGGGATGGTCTCTTTTGCACCTTTAAGCCCCCCCAGTGTGCGCTGAGGTGATGGCTGTTGAAAGGATTTATTCCGGCATTAAGAGCTCCTTCGGTACGCTCTTTAATTGGGATTTCTTTTCCAAAAGCCCGCAATGCATTGGTAATTTATTAAATGTACTTCTTCCACGGGTGGTTCGAGGGAACCGGGAAACCTGTACTTGACGTTGCAATCAACGCTGATGCGCGCCGCTGCAGCTCTGTGAATCGAATACCCCGTGATCCGGAAATGAATAATCATCTGCGATGTGGGATACCTGCTACGCCCCGATCTCATATACCTCACGTCGCGTCGTCTGTGAGGTAAAAAGGCCGCGTCCGTAGTTACAACGAACCGTCATTAGAATGGTATCCACGGGTGGCACGCAAATTGATGCCACATTTGGGTCGAATAACACTCGGGAATATGCCGCGAATGCGAAACCCATCCAGGGCAACTTTTAGGATTTGGATTAATGAGAGCCGCAGTTCAAAGCTCGAATTTCGCGGAGCCGCTGCCTGGTGTGCCGTGATATTAGTTTGGAAACAAAGAAATGATTCGCGGGGAGTACGGTTGTTCACTGGGGAGATTTGTTTCGAGATTATCCCGGCCGTCTATGTTTTTGTTAGAGCACCTCGTTGTCAAAGGGGATGCATGCGCGACGTGGTTCTCAGTGGCTCAGTAACATCGGGATAAAAAAGCAGCGTGTTCCTTTATACCAATTGTTGATGGGGTGGCTGTTGAGTGGGAGAGGAAAGCTGAAGAAGGATAAAAAACTAGCCTATCCACCATATATCTGTCTCTAATGTTAGCCAACACTTAAAACTACCTAGCCGTACATCAAGTCGCCCGCCCTTCATCATTGAGCGAACCCAATGGTGTCTGATTGTTTTCGTACTTGGCTGGCAGCCCACTGCTTATGGCAACGAATTAGAGGAATTAGTCACTGTCTCGGTCAAAACGTCACAGCAGCCAGAAACAACTTTGAGTTAGTAAGAACTTCTGTCACTCTAGGAACCACTACAAGTTCAGACAACACCACCAGCGCTGAAATCCGACAAAGAATAGCTCTTGCCAATCGCTGCTTCTTTAGGCTAATAAAGCAACTGACAAACAGAGCCCTCTCTCGAGCAACCAAAATAACACTCCTAACTAAGGCACTCCACTAAGGCCTTAATCGTTCTAGTCCTGCTAGATGACGCGGAGGGATGGACTTTGTCAAAAAACGGCGGAAGCTGCTCTTGGTTGTGTTGAGAGAGAAATTCTCCGTGTGACTTTCGGTCCCGTCAGCATAGACGTTGGTTGGAGGAGGAGATATAGCGACGAACTGTACGAGCAACATCGACTTAACCAGAAGAGTGAAGATCCAACTATTGAGATGGCAAGATGAGAGACTCCCGGAAAGTTTTCGAATCTACCCCCGATGGACGGCGCAGTAGAGGAAGACCGCGACTCAGGTGACGCACGAAAGTGGAACAGGACTTTAACCAACCTGGTGTGCGCAGCTGGAGGCAGCTAGCTAAAGGTCCAGCGCTTGTTGGTAAAGCCAAGGTCCACCCGGAGTGGGCCGCAACTCTTCATCTTAAATTTAGAGAGAATTTAAAGACACTACTACGAATTGAAGTGACACTAAGAGAAGGTACAGATTTATGAGGAATCAGGTCCCAAGCCCTTCACTGATTACGCCAATCACGTATGTGTTGGAGTAGGTAGACAGCAAATTAAGTTGGCAATAGCAAACGTACCAGGAATACGTCAACTGCACTTTATTGACTTGCAAGAAAATTGTCGGTCCCAAGTGGGGAAACAGACCTTAGATGGCCCATTGGCTTTACATCGCCATCGTACGGCCAATATTGGTGTATGGCGTCGAAGTCTGGTCTCTGAAGTAAATAGGGACAATAACACCAGTACCGAGACCAAGCGCAGAATTCTTCTTCTACTTCTTCGTGTGGCGCTACAGTCCGGGGTGAACCTGGGCCTCGGTCAACATTCTTCTCAAGCTGGTGCGATCCGTAGCCAGCGGCCTCCAATTTCGCACTCCAAGTTGGTTGAGGTCCTTCTCCACTTGAGTGCGCCATCGGGTTCGTGGTCGTCCTCTATTGCGTTGTCCCACTGGTTCGGAGTCGAAGACTCTTCGGGCTGGAGCAGTGTTGTCCATGCGCTCAACATGGCCTAGCCATCTTAGGCGTTGAATCCGTAGACGCCTGACTAGACTCATGTCGCTGTACAGCCCGTACAATTCGTGGTTGAATCTTCTTCTCCAGGAACCTTCAACGCAAAGATTGAACGCAGAACTTTTCTCTCGAAGAGACCAAGTGCGTCTTCATCCGCTCTTGAGATGGTCCAAGCTTCCGCGCCATACAGCAAAACAGGGATGATCAAGGTCTTATATAACGTGAGCTTGGTCTTTCGAGAGAGGGCTCGACTACTCAATTGCCTCTTGAGCCCAAAGAAACAGCGGTTGGCAAGAGTTATTCTGCGTTTAATCTCAGTACTAATGTTGTTCGCACTATTAACTTGGGAGCCAAGGTAGATGAAGTCCTTTACTACCTCGAAGTTGTAGCTGCCTATGGTGACGTTCTGACCGAGTCGTCGATGTTGTGTGTCCTTTCTTGATGACAGCATATACTTTGGTTTGCCCTCATTCACCGCTAAACCCATTTTTGCCGCCTCCGTTTGAACACCAGCAAACGCTTCATTGACGGCTCGCTGAGTTCGGCCAATCACGTCAATGTCGTCCGCGTGTGCTAGCAGTTGAACGGACTTCTGGAAGATCGTGCCTCTAGTGGTGGCGTGTGAGTTTTGCACGATCTTCTCCAGGACTATGTTGAAGAAATCAAATGACAGTGCGTCGCCTTGCCTAAAACCTTTTTTGACATTGAAGGTCTCGGTAAGTTCGTTACCGACCTTGATGGAGCAGCGAGAGTTCTCCATCGTCATCCTGCACAATCTGCCGAGTTTGGCAGGAATGTCAAAACTAGACATGGCGCTGTATAGCTCGTCTCTATGCACACTCTCATATGCGGCCTTAAAGTCGACAAATAGGTGGCAGGTGTCGATCTGCATCTCTTGGGTTTTTTCGAGGATCTGCCGTAATGTGAACATTTGATCAATAGTGGACTTCCTAGGCCTGAAACCGCACTGATAGGGACCCATCATGTTGTTGGCGCATGGTTTCAGGCGCTCACACAGAACGACAGAGAAGATCTTGTAGGCGATGTTAAGGAGACTTATCCCCCGATAGTTTGCGCAGTCAAAGGGGTCTCCTTTTTTGTGGATCGGGCAAACGATACTAAGATTCCACTCGTCGGGCATGCTTTCCTCCGACCATATCCTACAGACGAGCTGGTGCATGCGCCCAACCAGCTGCTTTAAACAGTTCCGCGGACAATCCGTCCGCTCCAGCAGTTTTGTTCGACTTCAGTCTCGATATCACTGCCTTGACTTCGTCTAGATCGGGGGGACGGAATTCTCTTCTATCGTCGTCCATTGCGTTGAGTGGAACATTCTGCCTGACAGCGGTATTGGTGTCCTCTTCGCCGTTTAACAGTCTGCAGAAGTGATCCTTCCAGATTCTCAGTATCGACTGCGACTCTACTACGAGTTGTCCCTCTTCGTTCCGACAGGTTTCTGTCCGATGTTTGTACCCTTTGGATAGTTGTTTCACCCGCTGGTAAAACTTTCGGACATTATTTCTGCAGTACCACCTCTCCATTTCCTCGATCGCGCGCTTCTCATGCTCCTTCTTTTTCTTTTTGAGAAGCCGGTGCTCTTCCCTTCTTTTAAGTTCGTAGAGCTCACGAACCGCTCTCGTCCTTCTATCCAGCGTCGCCTGATACGCTGCTAGCTTCGCTGAATGCGCCTGCCGACATTCATTGGCAAACCATGGGTTTTTTCTTGGTGGCATTTTAAAACCCAACAGATCAGAGGCAGCTTCTCTGATGGCGTTTTGACAACGGTTCCACTGTTCGTCGATTGTTTCGCCTGGCAGGGTTGGACTCTCTGAGAGCTTAAGGGAGACTCGATCGGAAAAAATCGCAGAATTACTCTTGCCAATTATTCCTTCCTTGGGCTCAAGAGGGAATTGAGTAACAGAGCCAATAATCCAAGTCCTGGTCTATGGCGCAGAGACACGGACGCTATTGAAATCGGATGAAGAAGCTCTTGGTTGTTTCGAGAGAAAAGTTCTGCGTGCGATCTTTGGTCCTGTTTGCGTTGACGGCGTTTGGAGGAGAAGATTCAACTACGAACTGTATGGGCTGTACAGCGGCATGCACCTAGTGAAGCGTCTTCGGATCCAACGATTAAGATGGCTAGGTCATGTATAGCGGATGGACACAACAGCCCCGGCCCGAAGAGTCTTCGAACCGAGCCATTGCGACAGCGCAACAGAGGACGTCCTCTCACTAGATGGCGCACACAGGTGGAAAAGGACCTCAACCAACTTGGTGTGCGCAGCTGGAGGCTGGAGAGGCATGTAGGCTGACGCCCAGATCCACCCCGAACTGTAACGCCAATCAAAGAGGAAGAAATTGCATTGCCTCAACTGCCACTTCCTGTGAGTCGAGAGAATCATAACAATCTGAAATTGCTCAAATTGCGCAATGACTCTGTTTAAAATACCCCCACATAATCACCACATAGAACAGAGTCATTAGGGTGACTATCAAATTCCATAGAATGCTTGTCTAAATAAGGGTTGCCACCATCCCCTGTATCCCCTGGGCAGGGCTTGTTCATTAAGAACCCACTGCCACTCCGCAATGATGCATCAATTAATGCTGTCCCGAGGGACAGGCACCACCATTAGCCTCCCTTAAAGTGCTGCTTTCCATGAGGGATGGAACTCTCATATGTGTCACAATCGTGACCCAAATCTTTTGTCAATTTCATCCCCTTATCGCATTCCATTCCAACTCGAGTCGCCTCCCTTTAATCGCACATCGGCACAGTGGTTCAGTTATGTTGGACAATCAACTGCTGTGGCTGCCCGTAATGTTGGTCACAACTTGATACCCTCAAAGCGCGCCCCATCCCCCCGCACATTTGCTATTAAATTTATCCATTCAACGCCTATTTAGACCGTCCTGCGGCAACGTTTCCATGCGAAACGACATACTTTTCGCCTTCAAAATGTCATCCAGCCCACAGCAGCAATGTCGTTGGTTTCTTTCTGAATCTGAAACCACCGGCCGCCCGGCCGGACCCTCATTCTATGCCAGCGTGGAGTGGGCAAAACCGCAAAATGCCATTCACAGCCAGCAGCGGCAGCAGCAGTATCAGGCCTGTAATTATCAGCTCATAAATATATTCCCGCTTCAACAGAGAGCGGGAGAGGGACGAAGTCACCGAATCACACTTCCTTGCAAGTGGAAGGGAACTCTGACATACCACAGTGAACACTGAAATATTCCTTCCTTCCTCCTCGTCGCTCTTATTTCACATTAACATGCATTCTCGGCACAAATAATGAACTCGGTCAATGACATACGGAATCCGCTACCTATCGCATTTATCATTCCACGGAGCTATTAAAATTAATATGTCACCCACTGCCTGTGCAAAAGTACAGACCCCGCACACACACGAGCGCACGAGTCCGGGTCGGTATCCAGCAGGGATCCACACACAATTGGAACGCCCTTAAAATCCAATAACCCAAATTCCGTTGTAAGCCTGCGATGTGTGCGGTTGTGTAGGTCCTTGATCGCTTTTCCTCTTAACCGCACACGAGCGCGGAGCACTGGCTCCCCCCGCCGCCCATTGCCCAGGTGTACACACACGTCGGATGGCTTGTCCACCCGACGAGGCGAGCGAGGATGCCCGGAAGGCGACTGATGGAGGAGATGTGGGCGCTGATGAAGATACGAGAGGGAATGACAATGGAAATTGTCGCAGGGCGCTTTATCCCTTTTGCGGGCTCACATCCTCTTCCTGAGCCACAATTTTGCTGGCGCTTGATGTATTCAAGGAAGGCACCCACGCCACGCCGGGCCCCGAGCGCCAGTAATAGTCACTTGGGATTCCTTTCAATAGTAGGCCATGGACAGGCATTCTCGTGCATGAAGCGTTCGCCTTCGGCCGTATCCTCGGCTGTGCACGACGACTATCTGGCATCAGTGGCGTCGTGTGGCGGGCCGACATGGTGTGTGGATTAACGAAACGGCAAAGCGGTGTTATGGCATTTCAGGCCCGATAAGGTTTGAAACAATGAGAAATGCGTTTTGGCATGTGGGCGGAACGAAATAACTGTGTCGACACACAGTTCCGGATGCCGTGGGTCGGTCTATCTCCGTTGGTCTCGCTCCCTTGGGGAAATTGGATTTGGTTTGCTTTTTCTTTTCAGTTCTTCCTCCTTGCTTTGCGGTCGCCCACCGTTTCTGGAAGGGACTCTTGAAGAGGTGCCGCATCGTTGCTGGGAAGCGGCTGCCTTCAGCTCAAATGGAGATAAACTCCGAGGCAGCGCAGCAGCGTGTCGTCGTTTCCACTAATGTACTACTGTGGCGTGCCGGTCATTTGGCGACAATTGGATGGCGAATGTGTCTGCGGTAATGACAGAGGGCGACTGGCAGGGAACGACCTGGCGTCCCGAAGGATAATCCGGCATTTAGTGGAATAATAAGGACTCCCTCTCCGTGGCCCGGCGGGGATAAGCGCGAATGGCAGTCGTCGTGGCCTTAATCTCCGTGAATCCATCATCGGCTTCACCTTGGGATGATGATGACGGCGTGTAATTTCGCAATTCCGCTCGTAAAAAAGGGATATTGGGAAATTAATGAGTTTTTTTGTGTTCCTCTTCTTGTTTTTCCGCGGTGAAATGGCAGGTTTTCATCTCATCCCTGGGAGCAGCGGCGGAAGTTTGAACATAGTTTGCTTGACAAATTGAATGGGTCGTGTGTTCGTCGTTTCGGTGCTTTGATGCCGCGGGCGGCGTGGAATGACATCAATTCGCGGGGTGGCGCTGTCCTTGGCGACGATGTTCATCGAATACATCAAAGTTATGGCACATTTATGCCACACTTTGTCACATGCGCGAACATAAAGACGCTGCCTGCGGGGTGAGTTAATTATGTGTAAGGCAAGCAGGCTCCGCACATCCAAGAACCGGCCACCCCTGAGAGAAGCAGTCGCCCTAAACTGTTCCGTCTCAGGAGACACCCGTCCGTTTATTTGTCGCCAATCCAATCCGGGTTGTGGCTGCGTCAAGCCGAAACCACATTTCATCTTCGAGGCATTTTGGAAAATTTCATAGATTCACCGACGTTAACCGCCGTCAATTTGTTGAGTATCCATCCCTTGCGGTGTGACAGTTTCTGGTGCGGTGGTGGTGGTGTCACAGGGATGACACGAAAATTCATCCCTTTTGGGGACTTCTACGCTCCTTCTGCGCCTGTTGAGTGTTTGCCATGCCAGTCACTTCCTTATTCTAATCCCTCTGTCGTTCGTAGGGCTTACGTTCATCCATAAAATAAACTCCAGCTGCCACTTATAACGCTCACATTCATTCCGAGATTATCAAGCAGCTACCCCATTCCCACACACAATGGCCCATTAAAGGGTGATAGAGGGACGACACAGTGGCCCTGGCTGGGGACGCTGGATGATTTGGTTTAAAGTCACACACTCGCTCGCACGCACTTTGACTATGCTTTGCTGCGTGCCATGGAGAGGACGGGAGATAGAAAAGATGCCCCGGAGGGGGTATTTACGACATTTGTCGTCGATTTTAAGTGGGTCGGGGTCTTGGCAACGATCCTATCGTCTTCACAGTCGCTCTTCCGTTTCCCAAACGTCTGTGTAGCCACTTGCTCGACGCTCAGTTGGCGCCAGGCATTCTGCTCGCTATGCAAATCCCCATCACTTGAGGTCTTGAATCTTCGTATCGATTTGTGCTGGCCTCAAGCTCGATGGGCAATGCAGTGCGGAGGGCAGTTAACCCGATTGCAATGAGCCCTATTCTCAGAACGTTAAGTTTCTGTGTGAATGCATTAATTGGACTTCCAATGTGCATGTGCGTGTGCATTGCGGCATCGTCGAGGGACTCGCCTTGAAAATCAATCGCAGACAGGATATGCGGTCCAACAGTGGCTGGGGGTGGCTTTAAATATTTACGCACGGATATACAGACTTGGGCAGCGGTGACCCCATCAACCACCGAAGGGACTTCAAATTGGATACTCATATTTAAGTCACACAGGACACATCAATCCATATTTTTCAGGTGGACGCTGCCATCGATCAGGTTCCGATAATGAAGGACAAGATTGATGGAATTTGAGATCAAAGAGGGTTTCGAGAGCAATGACCACCTGCGTGTGCCCATCGAAAAGTGGCAAACATATTGGAAACGTGTGCTCAGAGGTGGGTGGGATGGGATATGACCCTGAGGTCGTGTTGGGCCTGTTCTTGAGCAAGTGGGATAGGTCCTTTATTTGTTACGAAGTAAACCTGCATCTAGATTGATTGCCAAAATGAATCAATTCGAGGGAAGGGTAATAATAATTTAATGAAATAAGGCTTAAGTTCAAACAGGGATGAAGGCAGGGAGATTAAATTTTGACCATGCTTCAAGTACAGCGGGTGGGTGTTCGTAGCGGTTTGGGTATGTGCGTCGACCCAAAAGCACTTCACGCCAAGGTTCAATTCCTGGTTTGTGCGTTACTGACTTGCTGTCTTTCGCCGGACTACCCACATCGTAGGCACAGGTCACTTTTATTCCGGCAAAAGCATAATCGACCAGATTTTCAGTCTAAAAGTGTTGCCCGAGAAGGCTTGGGAGTTTGCAAGCCATCTCTACATTTGGTGGTGGCATAGGACCAAGTGCCTTGAGGTGAGATCATTAGTGCTCGACATTTTTTAAACAAAATAAAACAGCACCACAATCGATGTTTTTCCGTAAAGACCGACTACCGTTTCGTGAGCAAGTCCCTTGTATCAAGAAATATTAGGTGTGCACACCTCTTACAACTCTATTCTACAGCAACAGGGCCACTGTTACCATAGGTTAAACTATTTATGAGTCCCAGAAGTAATTTTGAAAATATGTGAGTCCCAACAATGGCTTTTGATAAAACAATGCCTCCTTATGTGAGAACTAGAAACCACAAAAGAAACCAGTATGTTGTTTTTTTTTTTTGGTTTTGATACTACACTGGGGCACTCATACTCAAGACTGGTCATCATTATACTACCAAGTGGCAACCTACACTTCCTTCGAAAGATCAGCTTCCGCATCTGTGGTGAAGGGTCTACAGAATCAGCTCCGCATTAGTAACGAAGACCTGCCACCTGATCTAATCAAAGACGGGACAGTGACAGAGGAAGTGCTATTACGTGTAGCCGTCCTCTCCTCAGGCAGGGCAGGGCAGGGTATCTTCGTTTAAACCTGGCACATTTAAGTGTTTGGCCAAGGTGTTGTGGCCCGTTATCAAGCCGGTAAGTCGTCTTTTCTGTCAAGGGACAACAAGAACACTGCGGAATTGGGAGCAAATGCTTGGTCTATCCACATCCTGGAGAGCCATGCTTCTACCACAGTGCTCTCGAGAGGTCCAACAACTGTTGTTCAAATATAGTTTGTAGCGCATAGGTACCCGCTTAGAAAGCTGATACTTAATGAGGTATGTGGTCTAATGTTGTCGTTTTCCACGAAAGTATCGGAGCCTTCATAGGTTTTGGAGCCATTTATGAACGACTACATTCCTTTCCTATCTCGAAGGCCAGAGCCATTCCTGGGAGCAGTACTAGTATATGCTCAGGCATTTTAATTGAAATCTTTCAGGAAATAGTGAAGCATAGTTGACACCTTGTAAATTTATGAAAATGGAAATGTGAAATAAAATTACGTTAATTTTGTTCTTAGAGAAATGAGTCAAACCAAAGAATTATGCGTCTTCGAGTTATCAGTATATTTGACTCAATAGAGTCCCTGTGGAAACACTGAACAGGGCAACCTCATTGGCACTGAGGCTCAGACAGGCGGGTCTTTGGAGAGACAAGCCATTTGGCCAAGCTTCGGTACTCGAGTGTTGGTCCACAGTACAGCACACCTGTCTTACACTAGATTCGAAATGACCTTCCACCTTCGTTTTAAGCATCGGAAACAATGAGAAGGGCACATGCTAGCAACAAGATGAAGAACTCTCCGTGTACTAGTGCGGGCACAGGCTCTGGGACTAATTCGAAGAGCCACTAGCATCGAGAGACGACTGCAGCGCCTTCCAAGCTGAATTGGCTGCAATATACGAAGTAGCACTCGCTCTCCGAGAGTGCAATATAACCAACCAATGTCTCCATCATTTCTGATAGCCGTGCGGCAATAGTAAGTCACACCATCGGACATCTTGACTTTGAAGCTTCTCAGTAATATATCCTTGACGAACACTTTGACCCTGTGCAGGCCACCTGGCCATAATCGCATTCAAGGCAACGAAAAAGCGGACAACCTTGCGCAAATGGGATCAGAGTTTCTAGTATCATTTGCAATCTCTTACATGCTCACGCAACTTAGCTCTATTAGAAGAAAACTCGAACACGAAGCCCTAGATAGAGTGAAAACTCCATGGCTTATCTGGAAATTTGAGCAATAGCAGTTGCCCTGTCAAGGTTATAAGGTTATAAACTCCGAACCGAAGCCTGTAAGGATGAACAAGGGAACATCGTAGTAGAGTCACAGTCGATGCTGAGAATAAGGAGAAACCATTTGTGCAGACGGTATAACGGCGACGAAGAACCAAATTCAGCTGTCAGGCAGAACGAACCATTCAACCCCAATGAAAGGGACGATGAAGATCAACAATTCCGTCCACCCGACCCGGATGAAGTGAGGATTGCTATACCTAAACTGAAATCCAACAAGACTGCTGGAGCTGACGGCCTACCCGCTGAGCTTTTTAAAGCCGCAGGCGATGATTTGGTAAGGTGCATGCACCAACTCATCTGTAAAATATGGTCGGAGGAAAACATGCCCGATGAATGGAACCTCAGCATTGTTTGCCCGATCCACAAGAAATGAGACCCCTTTGACTGCGCCAACTATCGGGGGATAAGTCTCCTTAACATCGCCTATAAGATCTTATCTGCCGTACTGTGTGAACGCCTAAAGCCATTCGTCAACAACTTGGTCAGTCCATACCAGTGTGGCTTTAGGCCAGGAAAGTCCACCATCGTCCAAATATTCACACTTGGGCAGATTTTGGAGAAAACCCAGGAGCAACAAATCGATACCCACCACCTGTTCATCGATTTTAAGGCCGCGTATGACAGCATTTATAGAGACGAGCTATACAGAGCAATGTCTAGTTTTGGCATCCCTACCAAACTCGTCCGTTTGTGTAGGATGACGATGGAGAATGCACGCTGCTCCATCAAGGTCGGTAAAGACCTAACCGAGACCTTTGATGTCAAAAAAGGATTCAGACAAGGCGACGCGCTGTCACGCGACTTCTTCAACATCGTTCTTGAGAGAATTGTTCAAAACTCAAACGCCAACACCAGAGGAACAATCTTTCAAAAGTCCGTCCAACTATGCGAGTAGTTTTGCCGACGATATTGACATTATCGGAAGAACGCAGCGTGATGTCAAAGGCGCTGTTGTGAGTATTGCAACGGAGGCCGCGAAGATGGGTTTAGCGGTAAGCGAGGGTAAGACCAAGTATATGCTGTCAACAAGAAAGGACACCCAACACCGACGTCTCGGTCAGAACGTCACGGCAGACAGATATAACTTTGAGGTAGTTAAAAACTTTGTCTACCTAGGAACCGCTATCAACTCAGACAACGACACCAGCGCTGCAATCAAACGAAGAATAACTCTTGCCAATCGGTGCTTCTTTGGGCTAAGAAAGCAATTGGTGAACAAAGCCCTCTCTCGAACAACCAAGGTAACGCTCTACAAGACCTTAATCGTCCCAGTCCTGCTATATGGCGCGGAGGCATGGACTCTGTCAAAAGCGGATGAAGCAGCTCTAGGTTGCTTCGAGAGGAAAATTCTTCGGGTGATTTTCGGTCCCGTCTGCATAGATGGTGAGTGGAGGAGGAGATACAGCGACGAACTATACGGGCTGTTCAGCGACATCGACTTAGCCAGAAGAGTGAAGATCCAACGATTGAGAGGTCATGGAGAGGTCATGGAGAGGTCATGGAGGTCATGGAGAGCGGATGGAAACCAATGCTCCGGCCCGAAAAGTCTTCGAATCCACCCCCGAGGGACGGCGCAGTAGAGGAAGACCGCGACTCAGGTGGCGCACGCAAGTGGAAGGGACCTCAACCAACTATACGTGCGAAGCAGTTGCCCCGTAGCCGAAGTTGAATAGAAAATAGTCTAATTGGTCGAACAAGTGTGAACGCTCCGCTACTACGCACAGTGGGGTATAGGCGGTCGTATGACAGTCTCGGTCTTACGGCATGTAGTGAACACTAGTGATAACACAACAGTACAAATTTGCATTCACCAAATCGATTACCAGGAGCAACCATCAGCGGTTTAATTAATATTTAAGACCTTGATGTTTCGTAGGTTTTGTAGGTGCACCACAATGCAGTCCATGTCAAGGCTCTTGTTCTCGTGACTTGACTCACAGATTTCCCTTCCCTGCAACTCACAGGTCCACTTGAATTGTTGTGGCACTCATCAAAATATTGTCATCACCCTCCCACCCCCGGAAGAGGAACCTCATGCAGCACACAACACAATCCCACATTTTTCTTTATCAGACGTAATTGAATGCAAAGTGCTGAGCTCATCACACCAACACTCGACTGTGTCCCCGCGCTGAGAGCATCGGTAACTCCTCGAAAACTTTTCAATGTACCCCTTCAACTGAGAGATTGCATTGAATTCTCTGCAAAATTTATGGATCAATATCAAAACACAAACCTCTTCGTTGTCTTGTGTTCCCCTTTGTGCGACTGGAGACCGTTTCTCAAATAATCCGAAAAATAAGCGCTCGAGTGTCCTTTGAGATTCCTTTGGGTAACACAAGACCACTATGCAAATTTAATCTTCAAGTATCTACACAAATAATGTTGCACCCCCAACCACCCACACAGCCACCCACCGCGACCCTTATCTCGAACAGTTCCCAGCTTTTTGAATGGCTTGTCAACTGTATCGTTATACATACACTTTTCTTTTCACAAACAACGCGTGCATGTCATTCGTAGCCCCACTCGACAGCACCCCAGCATCCACCGCTGGGTCGATTCGTGACGCTTTTCGACACTGCTGTCGCCTGTGTAGTGCTCCCCTAGTTCTGCGAGTGTCTGTATCGTCGCCATAACTACGACTATCAACGTATTTACTTGACGGTCTCGGGCGGAGTTTCGGTCGTCAACGTTTCGTCTTACGGGACTCGCATCATTCGCAACAGCATGCCTTCAAGTATTCATTATCAGCTTCGTTGCCACATCACCGACTGGAATTGGCTGAGAAGATGATTGAGGATGTGTGCTGTGTGCGTTTGTGTGGATTTATAGCAGGCGTCCTGGGCGGCGGCAGAAGGAATAGATTAAAACGCTTTTGGGTTGGTGATTACCTCCAGGGCGCTTCGGTGAGGGATCAGCAAAAGGTGCACTAAGACGCAAGGTCTTAAAAGGCATCATCAGCACTCCGCCGTTGGAGCATGCTCGACTGTCGACTGCATGGCATCCGAGAAGGCAATTAGCTTGATATTTTAACGCATCAAGTCGGCGGTGGAGTGGTTAATGTGTAAGCAAATTCAAGAGATACTTGAGATTAGGGCTGAGCGAAGTTGACGGGGAGCAACGAGATGATTCATGCTCTATTTGACTGGTAAATGTGTCTCTGGGCTTAGGGATACCTTTTGTGAGACTTCTTCGAAATCGTGTTTCATGCAAGACTAAATTAATGCGTCTGAGTATAGGAAAACGTGTGGAAAACGTCCTACTTTGGAAAAAAATTTACAATAAGGATGTGGGTGGGTGGTGCGACAATTCGTCATACGGCCCATCTTCTACGACAACTACTCATGTTCTGCTTGTTTTTATTCTCTCACGCGTGAGTGGGTCTTACTGGCTTACGTCGACCCGGAACGGCAACGTTTTAGAAGCCTTCCTTCAAAGTCAGACTCTTTGTGCATGACATTGTAACTCGAACCAGACGGAAGCGTGAAATGTGGTAGGCGTCGACGCACAAAGTCGCAGGGAGACACTCCACATTCTCCATTATGTTGCAGTGCATTTGATTAGGTTATATTAGGCGGACACGTAAGTCGCGTTTTACTTAAGACTTTAGAGATCTAAACTTCTTCCTACCAGTTCCAACTAATCCTGCCAGTTGAACAGACATCCTAAAATCCGAATAAAGCTCGAAAACCACAATAAGCTGATAGAAGTTTGATGGAAACAGAGTCCTGAAAGAAGTCTTCTTCCAGTGTGCTGTATCTCAAGTGGTGTACACTGGGGCAGATCCGATGGTATTGACGTGTGCCCATTTGTCTTCCTTGTCATCACAGCTCTACACTATGCATTAAAAGTCGTTCGCTAGTCCCATTTTCATTTCGTGGTAGTTCAGATGGTTATGACCAGTTATTCCCAGAACTGCCATCACGAACAACAACATTTTGTCGTACTAAATGAGTTCATGCTGGAAAGGGTAAGTTTCAAGCCCTTTTTTAGCAAGTTTATATATTGCCTCATTTCGGATTATTTCCCTATGGCCAATGGCCAGCATCGACTGCAGCGTGATAAGAACCTTAAGCTCTACGCGACAGCATGTGGCGAGCTTACACTTGATAGTCAAGTTCATCACCGATAGCATTTTGACCGTTTCTTTAACAGAAACGACCTACGCTAAAAACACTGCCGCAATCGGGGATTGTGATAGAGCGGTGAATGTTTATCATTTTGAAGAAAATCGCGTCGCCTGTGCACGTGTATATTCGATCGATTCGCATGCAAGGACCAAAAAGCTTACAGGTTTGATACTATTAGTGAAGACTCTACAAAGCGTCAACGACTGATTTCTTTCTTCATTATATTTCTTACTCACTACTTGCTTGCTATTTTGTGGAAGCAAGACTAAATTAAGTGGCTGGCTGATTGAACTTACTGTTCTTCTTTCTGGGTTGGAGATGAATGTTGTTGTGGAGTTGGATTGGGAAGGATATACGGTTTTTGGTAGCGAATTGGATTCTAAATGATACTTTATCATTAACTTACACCTACTATCCGTAATGAATGCACTGAACTAGAGGTCTGCATGAATGTACTTATTTGAATTTTCTTACAGTGTACAGTACTTCAGTGTACTCTATTAATTGAAATCATTCGGTATAGTCTGCACTGAAAATGAGTACTACTATTCGAGAAACAAATATTGTACAACATTCGATCACCTGATAACGAAACCAATACACTGTTTGATTTCGGTCTGATTCGTGGGTGTTATACTCAAATGAATCAAGTTCACGCATAACTGGCCAAAATACACCGAGTGCACCGAGTGCACCGAGTACACCGAGTACACCGAGTACACCGAGTACACCGAGTACACCGGGTACACCGAGTACACCGAGTACACCGAGTACACCGAGTACACCGAGTACACCGAGTACACCGAGTACACCGAGTGCACCGAATAACAAAACAAGAATTGACTGCTGTCTCTGTCTCTTACTTTCATCGAGTGTAGGAGTTATGATCGTATTATTTATTAACAAACGATCAGAGCCAGTGAAGTAAAAATAAGTTCACGCAGTAAAGACGCCATGACACTATGGATTTTTCGCCTTTCTGGTCTGTGTGTAGTATGGAAGTTACCGTATGATTCTCCATTCTTTTGAAGACCTGTAACAAGAACGAGCTCCGTGACAATGAAAACAGAAATGTGACATTTTTTTGACGAGTTTAATGTATTACAGTGGTGGCACATGCATCAACTCGAGTTCCCCCTGTTATACAAAACAATTTGTAAAATATTAGCTAGAACTTCGGAGTGGGTCTTTTCTTCGGCTAGACAGTTGATCTCAGAAAAAAGTAGCGTCATAAGATCCGACTAAGTTTTGGTAAACCAATTAATGTTCTTAAATTATAATGCCAACAAAACCGAAATTTGTATTAATTTCAATGAACATTGAAATGCCTAATATTTTGGAAAAAAATACACATAATACATACATGTACAACGTTCTTAACCCTTTATTTTATTTCAATGTATTGCACATACTTATTATTCTGCTACATTTTGAATATACTAAGAATAATGAGTTTACATAATAATAATAATAACCCAACATGTACTCGGTGTACTCGGTATACTCGGTGCACTCGGTGCAGTGTACCCGCTTTATCCGAGTACACTGAACCTAATGTTTGGTTATTAAAGGGTGAAGTACTCACTCAGAAATCAAATATAAGGTGATTCATTCATTTTTCTTTTCAAGATGTGAGTCTAATGAATCATGTACTCGAAAAAATTTGAATGTCTTGAAACTGATGCTGCATGCTTACTGCGAATGTGCCTGTTACACAAAAAAGATGGGAAGCCCTTACATGATGATGAAGAAGATATAACCTTCGTGTTGCACTACACTGGCTCGGTGCTTGTCCAACCCTTGCAAGAACAAGGAATAGTTTGATAGGCAAAATCTGATGCAAAAACATACGAGAAATTATAAGCATAATTATTGTGAAAGGAACAAAACAGTGGATCGTCATCACAACAAGGATACTCGCACATAATTCTAGGTCGTACATACAATTGAAATCGGTGTATGAACTTCCGGACGATCACAGCACAATGAATGCAATCAGCATCTAAGTGGGTCACAACTAAATTAGCTAAGACAGTCACTTTAAATATCTATCGAACCTAGCGATTAAAATTGAATTCGATTGTCGATTTATTCGGTCTAATAAGAAAACAATCGTATAACAATCGAATCGAATACTACAATTTACTCTCAGTAACTACTACAACCAAGAGGATGCCAGGTACTAATATCTCATTGTAGAAATGTACGTATTCCTCGATTTATTCATATGTTGGCGTCAGTGTACAAAATCAGCGTGAGGCTGTTGCTCCAATAAGAAACTTCTTCTTCTTCTTCTTGTGGCGCTACAGTCCGGGGTGAACCTGGGCCTCGGTCAACAATCCTCTCCAGCTGGCACGTTCTTTAGCCAGCTGCCTCCAATTTCGCACTCCAAGTTGGTTGAGGTCTTTTTCCACTTGAGTGCGCCATCGGGTTCGTGGTCGTCCTCTATTGCGTTGTCCCACTGGCTCGGAGTCGAAGACTCTTCGGGCTGGAGCAGTGTTGTCCATGCGCTCTACATGGCCTAGCCATCTTAGGCGTTGAATCCGTAGACGCCTGACTAGACTCATGTCGCTGTACAGCCCGTACAGTTCGTGGTTGAATCTCCTTCTCCAAGAACCTTCAACGCAAACAGGACCGAAGATTGAACGCAGAACTTTTCTCTCGAAGAGACCAAGTGCGTCTTCATCCGCTCTTGAAATAGTCCAAGCTTCCGCGCCATACAGCAGGACAGGGATGATCAAGGTCTTATATAAGGTGAGCTTGGTCTTTCGAGAGAGGGCTCGACTACTCAATTGCCTCTTGAGCCCAAAGAAACAGCGGTTGGCAAGAGTTATTCTGCGTTTAATCTCAGTACTGATGTTGTTCGCACTATTTACTTGGGAGCCGAGGTAGACGAAGTCCTTCACTACCTCGAAGTTGTAGCTGCCTATGGTGACGTTCTGACCGAGTCGTCGATGTTGTGTGTCCTTTCTTGATGACAGCATATACTTTGTTTTGCCCTCATTCACCGCTAAACCCATTTTTGCCGCCTCCGTCTCAATACAAGCAAACGCTTCATTGACGGCTCGCTGAGTTCGGCCAATCACGTCAATATCGTCCGCGTATGCTAGCAGTTGAACGGACTTCTGGAAGATCGTGCCTCTAGTGTTGGCGTGTGAGTTTCGCACGATCTTCTCCAACACGATGTTGAAGAAGTCACATGACAGCGCGTCGCCTTGTCTAAAACCTTTTTTGACATTGAAGGTCTCGGTGAGTTCGTTACCGACCTTGATGGAGCAGCGAGAGTTCTCCATCGTCATCCTGCACAATCTGACGAGTTTGGCAGGGATGTCAAAACTAGACATGGCGTTGTATAGCTCGTCTCTATGCACACTGTCATATGCGGCCTTAAAGTCGACAAATAGGTGGTGGGTGTCGATCTGCATCTCTTGGGTTTTTTCGAGGATCTGCCGTAATGTGAAAATTTGATCGATAGTGGACTTCCCAGGCCTGAAACCGCACTGATAAGGACCTATCAGGTTGTTGACGAATGGTTTCAGGCGCTCACACAGAACGGCAGAGAAGATTTTGTATGCGATGTTAAGGAGACTTATCCCCCGATAGTTGGCGCAGTCAAAGGGGTCTCCTTTCTTGTGGATCGGGCAAACGATACTAAGATTCCACTCGTCGGGCATGCTTTCCTCCGACCATATCCTACAGACGAGCTGGTGCATGCGCCCAACCAGATCATCTCCAGCTGCCTTAAACAGTTCCGCGGACAATCCATCCGCTCCAGCAGCTTTGTTCGACTTCAGTCTCGATATCGCTATCTTGACTTCGTCTAGATCGGGGGGACGGAATTCTCTTCTGTCGTCGTCCATTGCGTGGAGTGGAACATTCTGCCTGACAGCGGTATTGGTGTCCTCTTCGCCGTTTAACAGTCTGCAGAAGTGATCCTTCCAGATTCTCAGTATCGACTGCGACTCTACTACGAGTTGTCCCTCTTCGTTCCGACAGGCTTCTGTCCGATGTTTGTACCCTTTGGATAGTTGTTTCACCCGCTGGTAAAACTTTCGGACATTATTTCTGCCGTACCACCTCTCCATTTCCTCGATCGCGCGCTTCTCATGCTCCTTCTTTTTCTTTTTGAGAAGCCGGTGCTCTTCCCTTCTTTTAAGTTCGTAGAGCTCACGAACCAATAAGAAACTATACCTACCAAAATAGGAACATTGGGAATGTTTTTCCATTCCAAAAAGCCAAATAATTAAACCAAATTTTCTGATAAATATTGGTTCCCGTGGGTATTCGAATTTTTGAGATTCGACTGTATTCTTCATCCTTCTCATCCAATTAGTGAGAAGATTGTACTCTCCCTCTCATGAATGTAAAGTTTAAATTGTAGTAGTGAAACGAAAAAGAGAGGCAATTGCGAGAATCGGCGAACACACACATTCGTTGATGATTGGAATCGGCCCCACAAAAATGAAAAATCAACAATCGACTCCGCCCAATTTGAATTCGAATAATTGCTATTGCGAGAACAATCGAATTATTCCATTGTTCTTATTCGCAATTGCCTAATCCCGCTAATCGAACCTTATTAAAGTGAAATTTTGATTACCGCTTACTGCAAGCGTACATGAGAATGAAAGTGTTGTTGTAGGCAAAAAAAAGACTTGTAACAAAAAAAGTATCGGATTTAGGTTTAGGTGGCGTATGTGGAACATTTTGCATACGTTATTACCAATACGGTAGCTTTTGTCGACCATAATTGATGGAAAGATGGACAAAAGTACTCAGAATATTCGGGCTCTTCTGTATGGACGCTGCAAACATCCATAACTAAGGATAATGTGAGTGGCACTACAGCCCGTAGAGGGTCTAGCTTCCGATTCAACTTTTAGGGCTGTGAGTGCTATTATTCTGTTACGACTGGAAGGATCTTACAAAATTGTGTCGACTGCGAGCGGTCTAGTTTGAGTAGCCTTTCCTAGTTTCAAGTACTTTTTGAGCGTTGTCAGGGAATAAAAAGAGATGGAAGGAGAACTTATATTGGTCGTACCCGGAATCGAACCTGGATACCGTAGATTCACGTACGCAGAGAGCGGTGCACAAACCTAGACCGCCACGGCCGTCACGTCCATAGGTAAGGTTAGGTTAAAATGACATTAGAAGGTGCAGTTTGGCCAAAGTAGGCTTATTGTACTGGCACGTGGATCAATAATAGGAAGATAGGGTTGGCGTGTTAACCATGACAGGACACGCAGTCTCCATCATAAAAGAACCCAAATAAATACCATTTTTGGTGGTGGCCCGTGGCGTTGTGGGTATGTGCGTCGACCTCAATCTCGACGTCGTAGGTTCGATTCCAGCTCTGAGCGACAAAAATAATTTTCACGGCCCCACCTCTTTCGAGTCACTGACAATGTTCAAAGAGTATTTCCTGTCTAGAAAAAGCTTCTCAAACTTGGCCGTTCGGAGTTCGCATGCAACTGTAGGTCCCTTCCACTCGTGAGAGAACAATACCGCGTACAACACGAGTGGTTGCTGAGAAGCTAGGCCCTGACCCCCTACGGGCTGTAGCGCCACCCATATTATATTATATTGTTATTATAAATACCATTTTTTTTAATTACGTTGTATCGGAGTACATACATTTTATGATTAAATATGACATAAACTGCAAAATAAAGAGTAACTGCTTATGGACATGAATACGTATAGTCCTGTGGACTCTCCTCACTAATTTGAATTTCTCTCTAGCATTACTTGCCTTATTTTGGAATTTTTCTCAAGAACCATGCTCTAAGTCGAACTCCCTCAAACCCTCGACTTGGTTTACAAAGTGCACTACCAAAACGGCGGTCAAATGCGATACTTGTAGCCAGTTTGAGCCAAGTTGGGTTGTCACAGGGACAAGTTGACTTAGTGGAGTCCACTGTAGGTACTGAGAATAGATCCTTGTGGTTGCTTGGTTGGTTTAGGCTTACACCGTGTACGCAACTGCAACTGCGTTAACGCGCCATTTGGGTACAACTCGTAGACCAGGGTTGTTAGAGTTAGCTAAGTGCAGACTGTGAAGTTGAGGAATTTAATTTTCTGTGAAGTGCTTTGGTTAGCGATACTCGGACAGGTCACTAAGGAGGGGTTTCCTGAACGAGATGCTTCTTTGTCTTGATAGTGCCGGACATTCACGGAGAATGTGAGGCTTCCTCTGACTTTCCTCTGAGTAGGTGTCGGTATTCTTAGCAGCATGGATGCTTAGGGGCTAGTAGCCTGATCTTTCAGTCACGATAGTAGCCATTTTGGAGCGGTTTCTATTAAAGAGGTCTTCAGTTCCTTGTGGTGATACAAATCTAATTTCTGCCACTCCTAATGTCGTACATTTTGATTCTGTTCATATGTTACTTAATAAAGATCTGAGCTTCTTAAGGGTGGAACCTCCAAAGCCAACTTGTTGATTTTCGTTTTAAATGCCGTCGTTTCCCATTGAACAGAATCACAATGTTCAAAATGTTTACAATTTCTTCACAGTCAGTAGCTGTTAAAGGATACTTATTGCAAATTATTGTCTGTAGGGCTCCTGCTTGAGTTGCAGTATGGCGAAGTGTATTTAGTGTCTAGCAGACAATACCAGACGCCAGTACTGACGAGGTTGGAGCTTCTGCTGTGTCCCTTCTGGTCCTTCTACTGAAATCACTGTCATGGCCAGATTTCAAGGAGTATGTTAGGGTATATAGACATGTGTTGAAAAGTGCTTCTTGGAACAGTAAAGTCAGTAATGACGCGGGAAATTCACATCAAGATGACTGTTTGGTTAATGCAACATATTAGTTGCCAGAGAACGCATTAAATTATCACAAGCATCATGCATCCGCGGACAGCTCTTCCTGTGAAGTGATGTAAGGCTCTCAATGAACGAGTTGATCTTTATCCACGTATGCACGAATTTCTCTTCAGCGCATCACACCTCTCATTCACGATAACAATCGGATTAAATGCTTGGTCCTTGACAGTAACACATATTTAATTTCGCTCGTTTCTCCGTAAACCGATTCAAAGTAGCCCCGCGAAAAATTACACAAAAAACATCCGCACCGCATTAAGCCGTCAAAAGGCGACAGAAGACAAAGGGACTGCAATCTGAAAAATAACTTTTCATCTCTCCCAAGCAGGGATAATCGAAATGGGAGACAAAAGAAAAGAAAACAAAACAAAAAAAAACCCCTGGCACACGCTTTAACTGGCAGCTGAATTGCGAGCACAGCCACACACACCCACATTTAAGCCCATTAATTAACGGCCCCAATGCCGGCACTCACCTGAATACATAAAAAGGACGAACAGAATCAGGTAACATTGCGCCATGTTGTGGTATTTCTCTCTGAGGTTCAATTATCGTCGTAATCCCATTTCTGACTGAAGTTCCAGCGAATCCGTTCAACATCTGCACATGGTGTTGTTTGGTCCTTGTTTCGTTTTTCCCGGTGCCTTTGTGCTTCAACCTCAATTTGCTTCTGCTCTGTTCTTGTTGTTCTTTGTGACGGTTTGTCGCTGCTTGCCGCTTTTATTTTGTGTTCACCTTTAATTCACTCTCGTCTGGTCCCTAATTTGTGAGGAGATCCGCCGTGACGAAGACGAAGGCACAGTCTGTCTAGGCCGCCTGGCCGGGAGGGGGTGCGCTCGTCGGGGTGGGCTCACTCAGCCTCACATCCTCGGCTGAAACGAGAAGAATGGAAGTTTTTAGTACAAGCAAGGACAATTACATTCATAAAACTTATATTGTGCGCCCGAACGTGCTGACAATTATTCATGTTTTCAAGGATAACGTGTGTTTCCGTTCCTTCTGGCGCTTTTTTTGACACTTAACCGGCGGAGGACACACCACAGGGGACTCATCATGGATTGTGGGGATGTGGGACGGAGGAGGGAGCAAACAAAAACTTGACTGAGGATTGCAGCAGTAATATCTCAGCACGGCGCGAGGTATCTGTGCGTTGCTGTGCCTGTATGCGGCGGTCTGTTGGGAGCGCTGTTTCGAGGACTGACTGAGTTATGAGCTTGGCGGGGACCATTAATTTGGATATAACATGGCTTTTAGGAGGTTTTTCCTCTTTTTTTGTTGTTCGCATGCTTTTTGTGCTTACGCTCGTTGCGAAGTGATGCTTTAATTTAATCTTTAGTCGCGCTGCACTTGTGAGCTTGAAAAACGAGTGTGTACAGTGTGCAGTGTGGTAGATGCCTTGGGTAAATATTGAGATGGCACCACTCCATGTGGGCACGGGATGTGTGCTGGAAAATGTGCCAGACGATCGGGGAAGATTAATGAGCGCCGATACACGCCGAGTTGTACTCAAGTACATCGTTTTGTATGTGTTCAAGGCTGACAGGAATGGATGTGTCTCGCAACTACTATCCGCTGCTCGGATTAATGCCATCTTCTGGCAGGAATGTGACGGCAATTTTGTGATGTCGTTATGCGATCCATCAAAATTGTATGTCGTGCGCAAGGACGTGCACGGTGACCTTTGTCGGCTGAGAAGGGAGATTTTTGTTTGCCTGGAATGGAGTGAACACCTTATACAGGATGAGGCGTTTCGAGATCGGGTGAGCTCGAAGTACACCATCCAATCCATCATGCCCTTTTAGACCACTTTGCTTCGTCTTAACGGGTTAACAGTGAAACTTTCTTGAAATCCTATGGGTGCTAGCATTCCAGCCAACTTCAAGTTAGGACAAGAGCACTAGTAGTCGACAACTGTCCACTAATCGGCCAACAGGGGCTTGTGATGACTGGAATGTGCTACCACCACTAGTACGTTTACCTTTATTCATCAACAGCACTGTATTGGCCATTTTCTTCTCGTGGCCGAAACAACTTAAGCGAAAAGCAGTAAGCGCATGCCTACCCGTCTGTCGATCAAAGCCTTGGTCCGCATTTGTCGTCCGCATTTCAACCACAAGTGTCCCAAGAGGACGTGTTAAAATTGTGGGGGCGGGGTCCATGGTCACAGGCCACAGTTGCTCATCGCTCTCAACTTGACGGTTCCAGCAAGGATCCGTGTCGATGCAAAGGTCAAGTTGAGACGCAGCCTCCTACAGGCGTCCCCTGGATAGCTTTCACAGCACTACTAGTGTGATGAACTAATGCATGCAACGACCTCCTTGTGGAGGGCTCGAAACCCACCCACAAAAAAATCAATTGTTTCTGGACAGCAAGAAGCAAACACGTATGGACCTACAACGACGAAAAAAGGATTTGCGAGTTAGTTCGTGAAATGTTTTGACTCTGGACTCAGTCGTCCACACCGCAGATAGCAAGAGGCTACGAAGAGCAACTACCTCAGAGACTCCTCGGTATGGCTACGCCCAACACAAAGGCGAGACGTGAGTGCGTTTCCGCTCGGCTATCAAAAAGGTAGCGGAAACCATCCTAGGCTACCTACCATTCCCAAGAAACCTTTAGTATGATGGCATGTGTAAGCAGAAGAAACTTGTAACCGACGATTCAATCTAAAAAGAGCTGCCACGAAAAACAAGAGGAGCGCAGGAAGAGTACCGGGCTAGTAGGCGGGAGGACACAAAGCGTCTAAGCCTGAAGAAAAGGTCTCTCGAAACTTTAAAGCTCAAGGATATCAAAGAGTCTTGGGACGAGCAAAAAATACGAGTCGTCCACAAAAAAGTCAAATGCCTGCCTTCAGGATTTACGAATAGCATCTAGGCTTTTCGGAGTTATGAAGGTAATCTAGCTACTAACCTTTAGGCAATAGTGGATGTGTCAAAGCAGCATAACCACGGGAATGACATCTTTGTGGAGATCCGACGTAAAATTGCCCTTGGCAACCGATGCTACTTCGGTGTGCCAAAGCAACTGAGCTCGAAACTCGTGACTGAAAGGACCAAATTGCATTCTCTACAAACTCCTATTCTACCAGTCGTGCTGAGCTGATTTTTGGTGCCTTCAAAAGAAAAATCCTACGTCGGATATATGGTCTTGTCTATAAGGAACGCGAATAGAGGTGAAGGCACAACTGCCAACTCTACGAGCTGTACCAGGCTGAGGTAATAGTTCGGAAAGCAAACATCCGTCGATTACACTTGCTTGGCCACATCGACCACATGGACAACAACGCTCCAGTAAAGAGGAGCCTCCTCGTTCGAGAAGGAGAGGAAGACCGAACCTCCGGTAAAAAGACCAAGTCATCGCGGATGTAAGACAGCTTGGCCTTGATGACTGGAAGCAGAATGGACAAGACTGCCAGCGATGGAAAGCAGCAATTGCTCGGGCAAAGTAAGTAAAATTGTGAAAACTTGCTTCGGAAATAGTTTGTCTTTACTGGGGATACTTAATCCATTACGAGGATTATGGTGAACTTTTCCGATCAACAGCGCTGAGGTCTTAAGATCTCCGCGTTACAGTAAGAGTTTTTAAGAAGCCTAATAGCTCAACATTCAAAAGCAAACAAAGCATTGTGACCTGGGCCTCAGCGAACAAGCCTCTCCAGCTGCACGATTTCTAGATAACTGCCTTCAACTTACACGTCAAGTTGGCTGAGACCATTATCCGTGTGCGCCATCAGTTTCGTGGTCGTCCATCAGCGTACGGCACGACTTAACGAGTTAATGTGTTGTATAGCTCGTTTGCCCGCGCGTTGTCATATGCAGGCTAGAAATTAACGTGTGTCGGGTGCGTGTCGAGATTCAAATCTTGAGTCTTTTGCAGGATATGCTGTTGTGTTAAGATCTCGTCGATGGTGGACTCCCCTAGTATGAATCCACATTCATATAGTCCGACGTTTAAAAACGGTAACAAAATGCTGCGAAAAACGGCTACCATTCCAGGCGGTCTCCAGAGAATTTTCCGATCGACACTCCGTTCAGGCCTCACACAATCCTATACCGACAACATCAAGTGCTAAAGACCAGTGGCAATGCTGCCAAGAAGCAATCAGAATAAACACACCTGATGTGATGGGTTTCGCTCTGTCACCAGAACGCGACCACTGGATCGATGGTGAATGTCTGCTATAACTTGGAAGTAGTGAAAGACTTTGTCTACATAGGTTCCGAAGTTAACAAAAGTAAAGACACCATTGCGGAGGTGAAACGAAGGATCACGCTGGCCAATCGCTGCATTTTTGCATTTGGAAGGCCACTGAGGAAAAGGCCATTCCTCCAAGAAGTAAGATATCCCTTCATAAGACCTCGATAGTCCCTGATGTATGGCGTGGAAGCACGAGCACTAACTGGGAGAAGAGGGTATTCTTGGTCGCTTCGAGTGTTAAGCCCTTTGAATTTTTGATCCGGTATGTATTGTTGCTGCTTTAAGGAAGAGACTAAACGATGAACCCAACAACACCGGGCTATATGGAGAGGCATGTTAGCTAAGGCTCAAGTCCATCCCGGACTGTAGCGACAGCCAAAGAAGAAGACGATTAATGGCTTCATGCGATCACAGAAAACAACAGAAGAGATCTTGCACGCGACGTTAAGGAAACTCATCCCTCTATAGGTGGGGGAGTGTGTTAATTCTTTTCGCTAATGGATTCCACTCGTTGGGTATGGTACGTGGTACATCAACTCCACTCCACTCCACTTAAGGACAGCCCGCACTGAGCGCCTTGTTTGACTTCTGTCCTAACATTACTCTCTTCACCTCGTTTAGATCGGTGAACCGAATTTTTATCCATCACCATCCATCCTGTAGAGACCGTAAGTACACAGCCCATTAAGGAGAGCTTGTCTTGCAATTGTCTCACACCAGCCATCTTCAGTCGTTCAAATAAAACTGAGACCTGGTTGGGTACTCTTATGCATTCCCCACTGATTCGCCCAGTAATTGGCTGTCATACAAGGCCCTCCAACGCCCGAGAGTACACATCTCAATTCAATTGAAGTCTGAAACAATGTAAATCCTTCGCACATCATTCCGCCGGGGAGTCACCATCGTTTTGAGTGAAAAATCTTGTTTAAGCCCATCTGCTCCCATAACTCTCTGCGAAAAAAAATTGTCCCGCTGTGAACTATGCTGCTGCATGCAGCTCCCAAAAGGCCCATAAAGGCACGAAAACACACAACGAAACGAAGCAGTCAGTCGAGGCCATCACCATCATCGTCACTAGGTGAAAGTGTGCCACCCCATGGAGCGGAGACAGCGAGGCCTAGGCGAAGAGGAAAGTATAAAAATGAAAACGAAACAAAAACATTCTGGAATATCTGCACGTTCTCTATGCAGTCGCTGGCCAGTTATGTTTCCACACCCCTCCCCACCTCGTTTATGACCCAACAATTGACTTAACAAGACGTATCCTTGCAAAGTACGTGGTTGTTAGCTGAGTTCCTGATCAAAGGACTCGGCGAGAAAATGCCGGAATTCCTGTGAATGGCATTACATAACAATACCCAGTTGAATGGTCTTATCACACTGTCAGGCGGCAAAAGAGGAACTTCCCACTCAGCGCCACCGCTCAAATGTAATAAAAGAAAAACAAGAACAAACAAACAGCCAGCACACGACACACCAACGTGCGGGAATAAATGAAAGCTGAAAGGATCACACAATGGAGGACTTCCTTAAAATTTATTATTTCTCTCTTCACCTTCTTTTATTTTTTTTTTATTTTTTCACTACGATTTCTTCGCTCGTGTGTTCTGTTTGCCTTCTCTGACTCTTTCGTGCCAAGCCCCTTTGTATTCATCAAATGTTCGCGGATAATCCTGAAACAATCACAAGAGGCTATGCGTTCACCGTGCGGGTGACAGGATCTCTTCCGGCCGCCCGGGAGTGTGCGGGAGTCAGGTTTAGTGATTTAACGCGCCTTACAAGGCGACAGACAGGGCCACGGAGATACGTGCAATAAAGTTTCCCCGGCAGGAGCACTGCGAGCACAGCTCACTAGTCGTCGTGTTTATTTTGTCTAGTTTTTGAAGTTTCCTCCTTCTCCTTCAGACGCTGCCAGTGACACGTCTATTGACGTGTGAGGGACTCACTGGCTCCCCCCCGAGCACTCGTGACTGAAGAATTGCGTCAGTTTCATGGAATAGAAGTGCTTCTTCGCTTACGAATGTCAGTGGGGGTTGGAGGCATGGGGCCATTGTTGACTTTTATTAAAAATCATAAAGACGTCGTTTTTTTTTGTCTCACTACTTTCGCCGAGCAGTATCTGCTCACTTGTGCGCACATCCTTCCCCAGAGCTTCGACTCGGTGGGTGAACCGGGTGTGACCTCATTGGAGGATAACCGGCTCACCGACATGATGTTTACGGCCACCTAATGAATATCAAAATAAATAATGCGTGTCTGTAGTTTTTCTCTTTATTGCCCCCCGCACACTGGCTTTGATGGAAATTAAAGTCTACTCGTAAAAAACTGGTTAACGCCGCTGTAACGTGTCCCGGGGAATGACAGTAAATGAAACCGAAGAGGATAATGAAAGGCATGCTGTTTGCTTTATGAGCCCGTCAGGCTCTCTCCTTGCGGCTGGCTCGTATAAAAATTGAATTCAAATGCTTCTTATGGCCTGCCACAGTGAGTAAAAGTCACAAGAGTTATTGCCTCTGAACTGTATCAGGATGCTTTTAAAATGACACCACTTCACTTCGAGGAGAGTCCGGGATGAAACAAAAAAGTGATATCAATATTTTTATGTGGTTGTCAAACCGAAAGTGCGCATATGTACGCACATGGCGTGGAGTGCTGTTCGAGCTGTGACCACGAGGCATTTGCGTTGAAAATGTTCGGCGCGGGAGCATGGAAATAATTGAGGGGAATTTTGTGGCGCAGAATAAAGTTTCGAATTTGGTGTTGGTGGGTGTTAATTGGTTGACAGGAATGCTAACATCTCTCGACTATGAGGTGGGAATACAAAGTATAAGCTCGTGGCAAATTAAATAATTACTCAGTGACTGGAGGGTGTTCATGTTGCCGGTATTTATTTCGACAAAATATGGGGTCGTGACTGTTTGTGATGAAAATGAGGTGAGTAAGTTATTCTGGGTGGTGACCCGTGGCATTATGGGTATGTGCATCGATCCCAATGCACTTGAATCTCGTCGTCCGGGTGGGATCCCCTGTTTGCACTTCAAAAATAATTTGCACGGCCCCCATTTCTGTCGAGTCACTGACAATGCTCAAAGAGTATTTCATGTCAAAAAAAAAGCCTTCAAACTTGGCCATTCGGAGTCGGCATAAAATTGCAAGTCGCTTCCATTCATGAGATCAATAGCACTCACAACAGTGGTTGCTGAAAAGCTAGACCGAATAAAGCCACCCATATTATATTAAATTAAGTTCTTCTGGGAGCAGCATATGTTCACTAGGGAATCATTCTTTAAAAGGTTTATTGCAGTACCATTATCGACGAAAGAAGACTCAAGCAATTGAGCATAAAGAGATGAAGCAATGTGTCCATAATAATCACTTCGTTCAGTTTCGTTGAGTTTTGTTGAGTTTCGTTAAGTTTCGTTGAGTTTTTTTATCACTAGTGATTACAAAAGTAGAAGGGAAGTTAATGCTTCCCAACGTTGACAGAACTTTCCAGAAGCAACTGTGAGTAGGTTGAAATCGACTTTTGTTCGTTTGTTGACAGTCAGACTAAAATGAGTGTCATCATGTTCAGCCTCAAAAGTAGTCAAGTACCGTCGCAGTGAGTCAGCTTCATGAGAGTATTTAGAAAGAATGAAGAAACCTTCGCGATCGGGGTCATAGCAAAATAGTTAAAACACTTCGAATTATGGGTATGTTAAGTTCAGTAGAGCCATGGGGTTTCACCCCTCACGGGTGAAAGGGATAGTATAGGAATTATCAACAATGACCAACATTCCTCTCCAACCAGCACAATCCTTCGCCAGCTGCCTCCAGTTGCGCCCACAAGTTGGTTGAGGTCCTTTTCCACTTGTGTGCGCCATCTAGTGCGAGGACGTCCTCTGTTGCGCTGTCCCAATGGCTTGGTGTCGAAGACTCTTCGGGCCGGACCTGTGGTGTCCATCCGCTCTACATGACCTAGTCATCTTAAGCGTTGGATCCGAAGACGTTTAAATAGGTGCATGCCGCTGTACAGCCCGTACAGTTCGTGTTTGAATATTTTCCTCCAAACGCCATCAACGAAAACAATACTAAAGATCACACGCAGAACTTTTCTCTCAAAACAACCAAGAGCTTCTTCATCCGCTTTCAATAGTGTCCATGTCTCTGCGCCATAGAGCAGGACTGGGATGTTCAGGGTTTTATACAAGGTCAATTTGGCTCTGTTACTCAATTGCCTCTTGAGCCCAAAGAAGCAGCGATTGGCAAGAGTAATTCTGCGCTTGATCTCGGTCCTGGTGTTGTTGTCCCTATTTACTCCAGAGCCTAGGTAGACGAAGTCCTTGACTACCTCAAAGTTTCTGCTGCCCAATATGACGCTCTGTCCTAGACGTCGATGTTGAGCGTCCTTCCGTGATGACAGCACGCACTTTGTTTTGCCCTGGTTTATTGCTAGACCCATTTTAGCCGCTTCCGCTTCAATGCCAGCAAACGCCTCAGTGCCGGCTGTGTTCGTCCAATCACGTTAATGTCGTCCGCGTAAGCAAGCAGTCGAACGGACTTTTGGAAGATCGTGCCTCGGGTGTTCACGTTTGAGTTTCGCACGATCTTCTCAAGTATGATGTTAAAGAAGTCACATGACAGCGTGTCGCCTTGCCTAAAACCTTTTTGGACATTGAAGGTCTGGGTGAGTTCGATACCAACCCGATGATGGAGCAGCGAGAGTTCTCGATCATCATCCTGCACAACCTGACGAGTTTGGCAGGAATGTCAAAACTAGACATGGCGCTGTATAGCTCGTCTCTACGCACGCTCTCATATGCGACCTTAAAATCGACATATAGGTGGTGGGTGTCGATCTGCATGTCTTGAGTCTTTTCCAGGATCTGCCGTAATGTGAAAATTTGATCGATTGTGGACTTTCCTGGCCTGAAACCGCACTGATAAGGACCTATCAGGTTGTTGACAAAGGGTTTCAGGCGTTCACACAGAACGGCAGAGAGTATCTTGTACGCGATGTTAAGTAGGCTGATCCCTCGATAGTTGGCGCAATCAAAGGGGTTTCCTTTCTTGTGGACAAACGACTGAGATTCCACTCATCGGGCATGCTTTCCTCAGACCATATCTTACAGATGAGCTGGTGCATGCGCCCAACCAGGTCATCTCCAGCTGCCTTAAACAGTTCCGCGGACAATCCGTCCGCTCCAGCAGCTTTGTTCGACTTCAGTCTAGATATCGCTATCTTGACTTCGTCTAAGTCGGGGGGACGGAATTCTTGTTCATCATTGTCCAAATTTAGTGAAAATTGTTCATCCGGTTCAATTAGTTGTCACAGCTTGATCTGATGTGGGCCTAAGCCAAGATCGTTACGCAAAACACGAAAAGATGTTGTATAATAATGGGTGGCGCTGCAGCCCATAGAAGGCCAGGGCCTAGCTTCTCAGCAACCACTCGTGTTGTGCAAACGGCCAAGTTTGAAAAGCTTTTTCTAGACAGGAAATACTCTTGGAGCATTGTCGGTGACTCGAAAGAGGTGGGGTCGTGAAAATTGTTTTCGTCGCATAGAGCAGGAATCGAACCTACAACGTCGAGGTTGGGGTCGTCGCACATACCCACAACGCCACGGGCCACCACAAGATGTTGTATGCTGGTGTCCAATTCTTGAGAACGCCGATGAAATGTCTAATTTGTATCCTTGATACGGACACCAAAACGCCATCTTTGACCAACCGTTGTCTCACTGACATCGCAGCATCACACAACGAGTGTGTAGACAAAAATGTTTGCACTAAAATTGTTGTGAACACGCGAGTTCTGCGATCCGAATTTCGGTATTTTTTATAATTTGCAGACGTTGCTCGTTCGTGTACTTTACTGAATATATTGAGAGTGACAGTTTGATGTGAAAGAATGCTTTCACAAATTAAATTCAAAGTTGTCAAGTCCATCTTCGAAAACCCTATACGTTCCTTGAATCGGGTTTCAAAGATGGTGCCGTGACTAAGAAAGTTTGTAAGCATCTGTTGCTGATTTAACGGAAACTTAATTATATGGTCAGTAATTTCAACAGCTTTGAAAATACATTAAATGTTCTACAATTAGTGAAGGGAGGGTATATGGTACTGCATTGGATTCATATCGAAAATTTTGACAAATATTCATGATTATTAATAATGATCTTATTTATTGTATGCAATGCTAGGATCTTAGACTTCACGCTACATATTGTGGTGAGTTCATCCCAATTGAGTATCCTCCAGCCAAAGGGAGCAAACCATCACGCTGCATCGTTGAGGAAACCAGAGGAACAGATTTGCACAGTAAATCTCACTCGGATTATTTATCACTCAGCTATGCAGAAGAACAAAGGATGGGTACGCACAATCAGGATACGCAATATTTATTTGATTTTATTGCAGTCCCGAAATTCACTGCTTCAGTATGTACTAGAAGAGACAGTGTGGTAGCCACGTGCGGAGTCTAACAATTTGATTTTTTTAGCAAATTCACAACAATTATGAACAATGACAATTTTAAGCCATGGTTTATTCTGAGACCAGAGGCCGAATTTAAAAAAGACGACCCTGAGGAGTCGATAACGTGTTGAATCCTGGCGATGGTGGAGGTCTGCTTTGTTGTAACCAACAGTAGATGAACTCTTCCTATGTTCTCGAAAGAGATTGCTTCTTCTAATCGGATGTCCAGGACAATCTAGACTCATTCGAATGTACGCTCCGATCTTCCTTACACCGTAAGCCATGCAAAATAGATTCACGAAAGAATTGTGACCAACTCGTCACACATTATACGAATTATTTAATATTCACGCTCTGCCAACTTCAACTTCCAACGGCAAGCAGGAAAGAGGAATAACAAACATCCAGTGCAATGACTAGCTTCATGAATGGGTTTTACTATGCACGCAGATTATGCTTTCCACTGTACTCAGCTGTCACTCAGCTGTCACTCAGCTGTGATAATCAGCTCAGCAGTCGTAGCAAACAGTCAGTGCGATTTGAAAAGATTCGATTATCTCTTACAGATCGTATTCCTTTTGATAAATTTTGAAGTCAGTGTACATTTACATAGTTTGTGACGGACCACTAGGATCCAGTTGTGGCTCAAGAACGGAGCCTATTCTCGAGTGATTGTATCTTCCAAACAAGTATTTACGAACACAAAAATTTACCCGAATCGCCACGCCACGTTATTTAATTAGTTGAAAAGGGATAATGCACAGGACAACAATGACTGCAATGAATTTAAATTGCTCGAGAGCAACCCAGTTCATCCTCAGCTCTCATGAGAAGGATTAAAGAGCTTGACTCCCAGTGGCACATGCATTCGCTTGTGGAGCCATGGTGGCTCCCCCCCGATGGACCATATAATGTATTTTTCATCACACCCGCGTTGCTTTTGACTTGATTACACGTCCATGCCGAAATGATTCATTTACCAAATTGAATCGCAGTTAATTACCCACCGCAAGCAACGAGCACCGAATGTAGGACACGACAGAGCAGGATCTTCATTAAGTCGCCTTATTTTCGAATTCTGAGAGGAGTCTCGCTTTTGATTTCAATTAATTAACTTGTCGCCGTTTCAAGCGGCTCCCTTGGCTCCTGTGCAGTGACGACGACTAAATCCCCCACACTCAACCGCTTCATTGCAACGTTGCCATTGTAAGGTGATGCAGACAAAATGGGGATTCCTCTCGGCCTGCTGGACGACTATAAATCCGTCCCCTTGACCAGTCCGTGATGTACAGACTCGTCTGCAGCCGGGAATAAATGGCGTTGCCACCTCCATTGCAAGTGATAACTTCAGCAGCCATTAAGGAATAAACGATCCCTAAATCCTGCACAGCAGACACAAGAAAAAAACAACACGAACGAAAACGAGGGGAGACCAACGAAAGAAATGTAAATTTCTGTCGGACGGGATTTGGACATCCTGGACCGACGTTTTTAACTGCCAGCCTTGTTCGCCGCTCCGGCGGAAAGGGGTAGGATGCTTTATCTTTTGCAACCGGTGCTATGACGGGCCAGCTTCCTTGCTCCGAAACCCCTGCCACATGCATCGTTGACTGCTAATGAAAAGATGTGACTTTCAAGCTGTTTCTTGTTTCGTTCCGCCCTTCATCGTCATTGCTTCGCTGCTATGACTTGTTTATGGGTGGGGGGAGAGGGACATTATGTGTGATCAACAGATTTGCTTCGTGGACGTATGTTGAAGGCCCATGAGTGTCGAAAAAAAAAACAAGACGTTAAACCGCTTTTGAATTGAAAAGGGGAAGAATAGGTCGGTTTTTTTCGCCGGAAGATGGTTGTTCTTTTGAAATTCCTTTACAATTTAACTGTCAGCCGGCTTGAAGGATTTATGTCCTTATGGGGCTGTAGAGACTGCTGTGTTACATGCTGTAGTCGTTCGTTGAAGTGGGCTAATCTGGGATGGAGGATATGAACTGATGGCATAAAGGATCGTTAGGAAGATGGTGTTGGCCTCAAATCAGTGCAGTTAGGCGTCGGCATTAGGTACTTTCACAGTGTACTAGCGGGTGGTACGGCATGTCGAACGGACGGGTCGTACGACGGTCGTATGGAAATTAAACTCTTCCAACTTTTTCCATAGGTCGTACGACAGGTAGTACAATGTAAACACTACTGGACTGGTAAACATTTTCATTCACGTTTGCTTGACGAGTGAGCATCAGCGGATGAATGGAAATGATTTGGTTTTTCGATAGAGTTGAGAGTCATTTGTTCATTTAGGACACCATCACTGACCACTGACCACCCTCATGAATGAAGTCAGGCAACCGCTTAGTCAAATGTGAACGCAAAGCATGTTCTTGTCGTCCGACCCAGCAATACAAAGAGAACGCCGCTAATGAATAAGAATGATTTCAGAGAGATCGTGTCTTCTTGGACTCATCAACGAATCGATGTATCATGTCTTTCAATATGGAGCCAAGATCCTAGTAGTTCAAGGATTGAAACATCATGCCCATCGTTAAGTAAGAAGTGATAGTATTGGGTTTCTCATCGCCAGAAGCTATGTATATAGACTCTACTGCCAAGAAAAGACTTTGCTAATCGAAATAACTTCTTCTTGGTATACACTGCCGTGGATAGCCAGACGAAGTGTCTTGGTAACTTTGCCCTTTTTTATGGCGTTGCTAAAGGGTACATTACCGTCATGCCACAGGTCTCATTCTGAAGACAGGGCTTCGAATCTGCCTGCGGTCAGAACCTTGAATCTACTAGGTGCCTATTTCACCTCTTCACTTTGACATCATTTACTCCCGTTGCCACCTTCAAGTAATAGCTCAAACCTCTTAACAAACAAAATGTTAATGCCAGATCTACAACATCTACCACCTGCCAAATCTCCAAGCAAATCTGGCCCTGAAGCGATCCTAAAAGATCAGCCTGATCTCTCTCAAGAGATCCAAAATTAGTACAACAGTGGGTACAAACACCGGACACTGCCTTTTGTGTCTTCACGGAGAAAAGACTAGGACTATTCTCAAATTACTTCTCCAGGACATGCTTCGTTGAAGAGGAGTAAAAAAATGTAAAAGACATTTTTTGTGAGTGCCTTGCACTCGCCTCGATTAGGAAATGTACCTCACTAGGCTCCAACTTTTTGATAATCTAAGCGAGCTCAACAGGAGAATAGTAAAACGAATACTGGAGTTCACTGAGAAATCTGGCTGGCTGCCATAGAAAACACGCCCAACTCCCTGTGGACGTGGCAGTACAACGGCCGAGTTGCATCATAAAGTGGCACTTATAACCTAAATTAACCTAAGTCTTATTCTCTGAGAGGCAGAGTTGTAAGTTCGGTAGTAAACTTGCGATTCGTATAAATAAGCCCCGGATTCGTGAGATCGACGAAGTCATTGAATAACCAATGTCCTTAGCCCTTTTTTCCCACAAGAGAAGTTGTGTTCATTTGCGACTCAATTTAATTCCCGCAAGCAATAGCTTCATGCTTATTCCACCGTGAAAAGTAAGCTGAACCTTTTCTTGGAAAGCAGCCTCGCCAGAAAGTCTCCCGAGTGCGCATAATTGTAAACAGCGATTACAAAATTCCTCATTTTTTGAAAAAGTCGGCGAGGCTTAAATTTTTTCATTTCACTCCTTTTTCCTAGGAAACGCCGCCCTTGTGGGTTTTTAAGCCGAAAGGACTGACACAGAATTCCAATGCAACCAAGGAGGGTTAACTCTTGAGCCAACAATAGAGGAACACTTAATAGCTTTATGTTCCACATCTGCTTCCCTTGCTTCTTTAAAATGAGCAAATTATGGTTTCCCCGAATTTTGCCTTCACAAATATTGGCCAGCCAAGCCACTGGTTGCTTTCGTTCGAAGGAGGGGTGAGGTTGTTCAAGCAACGTCCAATTTAAGCCACCGACTAGATGATGCTCCAGTTTCTATAGAAAGGCTGACTCTTTTCCCGGAATTGAATTGTTTGCTTCCCTGCAAAAATATGCTGAGTTTTAATCGTCCCAGGAATCAGACGTCATGTTGTGGTCTGAATGTCACACATGACGATGAAGTCACTGTTTATGTAAGTTAATAGCACAAATGTTGCAATATCAAGCTAAAATCAATACCCCAGCTTAGCTTCAAGAATCCCAAACAAACACATCCTCTCAACATTTGGGAAACTTTAATAATGCGATCGCCACGACTAACCATCTAGAAGCGTACTGCAGAAGTATACAGCGGCGTCCACTTAAAGATAACAATAACATCCACAGTCCATATTCGAAAACCCGCAGTAATGCTGAGCCAGCTTCTAGTCACCATCTCCACACATCAGTTAGGAATTGTAAACCAACAACCCGGTGAACATCCAATTTTGAAGTGTCCCGACATCATGTCCTACGCAACTTTTCCTGTCACTTCACAGATTGAGCACTGAGGCCAACTAATGCACAGGCCCGCCGACAGCCCCCTACGCCCCATCGTTGCGTATGATGTGTACAGGCAAACAATTCCCACTCATTGCGATGTGCATGCCGACTTACCTTCAGCTAAACACTCATCCATCATTGTTATCGACTTACAGCGATGCGACAGAACTTCAGGAGTATCCTTGCCCACGGCCCCAGCGTGCCACGTATAGGATAGGTCATACGTGGCACGCTGCACAAACCATGACTGTAAATCCAGGCCTCGGCTGCCCTGTAAACCGAGATCCAATGCAGAATAACTGTTGCCAATCGCGAATGGAGTAATAGAGTCCTTTCTAGAAGGACCAAGCGGACTTTACATAAGTCACTGATCATCCCTGTTCCGGTCCTTATGCATGGTAAATCTTAAAAATATGCTATAAAAGCGTATAAGGAAGTCTTTGAGGAGAAGACTCAACTGTACGAACTTTAAATTCAACGCCTAAGCTAGCCGAACCATGCAGTGTGAGTCCGGGCGTCGACTCCTACTTTTAACTTCCAGTACAACACACACATAATTTTCCCGACCTCTTTCTAGCCGCTGACACTGCTTCTTGACACTTCTTTTAGTATTTCTGCCCCGAAGAAGCTCCTCAAAAATCGCGCATACAATTCTTGCTCCAATCCACTTGCCAAAGAACTGTATCACTTACAACACGAGTGGTTCTTTAGAAGCAAGACATTGGCATGTTACTTACATTCTCATGCTTGAGCGGACAACCAAGGAGACATCCCCGGCATTCAATGAAACAAGCCGTAAAGGTTGCAAAGGTTTTCGAGTAGCCATTGATGTGGGGTCATTTATATCACTTATCTCACTAGTTTTGATTTAGTACAACGCAAGTAGAAAACTTACCCTGATAATCCCAGTCTTGCTCTATGGCGCAGAGACATGGACGCTATTGAAAGCGGATGAAGAAGCTCTTGGTTGTTTTGAGAGAAAAGTTCTGCGTACGATCTTTGGTCCTGTTTGCGTTGATGGCGTTTGGAGGAGAAGGTTCAACCACGAACTATACGGGCTGTACAGCGGCACGCACCTACAGAGGACGTCCTCGCACTGGATGGCGCACACAAGTGGAAAAGGACCTCAACCAACTTGGTGTGCGCAACTGGAGGCAGCTGGCGAAAGATCGTGCTGGCTGGAGAGGCATGTTGGTTGAGGCCCAGGTCCACCCCGGACTGTAGCGCCAATCAAAGAAGAAGAAGTAGAAAACTTAGGTCCGTGGTTGTAGCGTCTGCTCGGTAGTCGTTGGGAATAAGGTACGAATCCTGTGGCTGCGTTTCTTCTTTCCGTCGATTACTGCTTCATGACCTTGAGCTGGCTGAAGCGGGTATGGGAATTAGTGGCTTTGTAGTAGGCCTGATGTTGAGGAGAACTTAAACTCTGCAAAAGGAAAAATTAGCCAATGCAGGAGTCAGCAGGACGCATCCACTTGAGTCGCAAACTGACTTCGTGGAGTACACTTGGTGAGCAGACAAAAGAAAATAAGAATAAGAACAGTGACAGTTTTTTATGGCAGTTTATGTATAGTTTTCAAGCAAATAGAGATTGTAGACTAAAATCGGACGACCATCTTATTCTCGCGATTCGAGGGGACGTACGGGAGGTCGATGGCTTGGCGCCCACTTACCAAACATCGAGACCACGATATTCTCAACGTCTCGTCAGGCACCCTCAGGAGCGAGGTCGCGCTGTGGTGGAAATTGGTGTAACAGTGTCCAAACCATCAAAGCATAGCTCATGCCGTTCGTGGAAGTTGTTGTTCTGTCTGTTTAGCACCCTATCCCGGAGAGTAACTCCCACAACAGCACGAAGAAAGTTCATCTCGGCAGCTTGTGCTCGCGACCTTGTTCTTTCCATCATCACCCAAATTCCATGACAATAGGTGAGAGTTGGAGCAAAAACTGAGTTGAAAACCGCTAGCTTGGCTTTGACACCAAGCTCGGCCTTTGTGATTCCAGATCTTCAAAGTTGTTTCAATATTGAGTCAGCTTGGCCAATCCTACAGGAAAGCTCAGAATTACTTCTCCGATTACTAGTGCAAAAGGCCCCGAGCTACTTAATCTTCTCCACCCGCTTCAACGGGGCTCCACTCACATGTAGTGTGCATTGGACAGGCGTTCTGGAAATTTCAATAATCTCTGATTTGTCCACGGTGACCTTCATCCCAGCATCTGGACATATGAACACAAACCTATCGAGTGTGCGCTGGAGTTTCGTCTGGGAAGAGGTGAGGATAGCCAAATCATGTGTAAAGAGCAGATGACTGGCCCTCAACTCTTCCAATTTGAAACGTTAATCACCTCTTCTAATCCATACA
>OU744320.1:15183192-15251011 GCA_916610145.1 Eristalis arbustorum | reverse complement strand
TGGGTTGTTGTGGCCCGAATCCTTGCCCACAGGAGCAACAAAATATCACATCATCCACAAGAATGCCGCCTCGGTTATTCACATGTCCCTGGCCAGTGGATAGACCCAAAGCTGCGGCGGCGGCGGCCGACTCGCCCTGACGAGGGTTTTCGTTGGCCCGTTTAAATTCTGCGCTGTTTTTGTTTTGCTTTGCCTCACTTAATTGGTTGAATGTTTCGATTTTTTTGTTCTCGTTTCCGGTTGCTTTGTTGTTACTTCCCTTCACTGGTGGGTTGTTTTTTTGCTGTTTGCTGTTCCGAAGGCCGAATAGGATTAATTGTGTTTTGATTAAAAGTTATAAAATGACAAAGGCTGGTGGGGGCGTGGGGGGGCTGACAAAAAAAGAGTAATACATTCCGTATTCCGTCAGGTATCGGCATTTCTATAGACGCCTCGGTGGATGGTGTATCGATGAGATGGCGGCATCAGACATCCTGTCAAATATTGATGCTCATGTTCCTTTACTTTGTCGCATTTTCGGAGTGATGAAAAGAAGAGACTTGTCGACGCAAACAATGATGAATGCGGGGGCGGACTGGTGAGGTGACATTGTGTCCGGAACGTGTTTTTAACTTCAAAATGGGGAATTGTAACGTTTATTGATTCTCTCTGAGTCTCTGAAGGGGGAAGTGTATTTACCTTTGGGATAGATGTGCGTACACATTAATCTTCAGATGGTATCAGGTGGAGGTGAATATCTCTTGTACAAACGAGAAAGTGTTTGATTCATGTTTTCGTTTTTTTTGTGTTCCTCATCGCAGATGTTGCGAAAGTCATGGACGACCGGGGCGGAATACTTTGCATTCCTAGAGGATTATGAGTGAGCTTAGATTTTTTTGTTCATTCTCAGTGGTCCTACAGTGGGCTTGTTCAGAGCCTTGACCGCATCCATTCGTGTTGTGTGGAAGAGTGGAGGGCAGCTACAATTTTATGCTTCAGATTACAGTCTGGTGATCAAACTGAGGTCGAATAAAGCTGCTAGAGCGATAGGACTCTCGGAGGAACTCTCGGAAGCAGCTGGTGATTATATGGTTACGCAACAAGCACCAGCTCATAAAAATAATAAGATGGGGGGCGCTATAGCCCGTATAGGGCCAGGGACTAGCTTCTCAACAACCACTAGTAATGTGTGCGCACGGAGGAGTGGAAAGGACCTACAGTTTAATGCCGACTCTGGACGGCCAAGTTTGAGAAGCTTTCCTAGACAAGAAATACTCTTTCAGAATTGTCAGTGACTCGAAAGAGGTGGGGCCGTTAAAATTATCACAGTGTCACAGCCGAGGGATCGAGCCTGAGACGTCGAGGTAGGGGTTGACGCACATACCCACAACGCCAAAGCCACCGCCAGCTCAGATGTATAAAATACGTTCACGGGAAAACGGACCCCTGCGCCATCTATCGACAGTTCAGTCTCCTCAAAATAGTCTACAAGATACTCTCTGTCGTTTTGTGTGAACGAAGGTCCTTAACAGTGCGCTTTTAGGCCTGGGAAGTCCACAATCAACCAAATTTTCACGCTATGGCAGATCCTGGAAAAGACTCAAGAGATGAAGATCGACACCCAACATCTGTTCGTCGATTTCAAGATCGCATGTGAAAGCGTGCATAGAGACGAGCTATACAACGCCATGTCTAGATTTGACATTCCTCCCAAGCTCGATAGGATGAGCAGGATGACGATGGAGAACTCTCGCTGCTCCATCAATGTCGGTAACGAACTCACAGAGACCTTCAATGTCGAAAAAGGTCTTAGACAAGATGACACACCGTAATGTCGTGTGAAACTCAAACGATCTTCCAAAACTCCATTCAACTGTTTGCTTACGCGGACGACATTGACGTGATCGGAAGAAGACAGCCAGCCGTCAATGAGGTGTTTGCTGACATCAAAGCGAAAGCGGTTAAAATGGGCCTTCCGGTAAACCAGCCCAAAGTAAAGTACGTGCTGTCATCAAGAAAGGACGCACAACATGGACGTCTCGTAGAGAGCTTCACAATGGACAGCAGACACCTTCAGGCAGTCAAGGACTTCGTCTACCTCGGCTCTGGAGTAAACAGGTACAATAACACCAGTGCCGAGATGAAGCGCAGGAATACTCTTGCAAATCGCTACTTCTTTGGACTCAAGAGGCAATTAAATAACAGAGCCATCTCTCGATACACCGAGTTGACTTTGCATACAACTCTGATCATCCCTGTGCTGCTCTATGGCGCGACATGGTCGCTATTGAAAGCGGATGAAGAAGCCCTTGGTCGTTTTTAGAGAAAAGTTCTGCGTGCGATCTTTTACACAACTCTGAATTAAGTGCATTGCTTTGCCGTCGACTACAGTGCCTGTCCGCATTTAGAACATTTAGGTATGTACCCAAGTATTCGTGTTTTCGCGTATCCATGCTCCCGACTAATTACACGTCTATCGCCAGGAGTCAGGATGCAACAGAAAACTTTGCACGGAAGCCAATATAGCGAGTCAGATCAGCTTTTGCCTTGCAGGTGATCTCGTTATCATGGCACTTGTTGAACTGTTCGAACGCGTTTTTTGAAAGACCTTGTCTGAGGCGATTTTGTCTGTTTCCGCGTCGTGATCCATACTTCCTTGGTTTTTGGTTACAGGTCCTTTTGGTGCGCTTCTTAGCTTCCAACCCCTTGGTATCGTTCTTGAATGGTGTCTCTGCTTGCCTTTACTGTTATGACACGAAATCAACGTCACGCATCGCCGGCATCGAGCTTTCAGACTTCTTAAGTTCCCCATCAGCGGAGTGAGAGATAACAGGGTTACTTAAAGCAGACCTTCCTCCCGCCACGTCAACCGCAAACTTTTCTACTCTCACAGGCAAGAGGAAAAAAAGCGAAGCACTTCGAACGTGCCTTGACGGTCTCTGCTTCAAGGTGTCCCGCACAGCTCCTTCGCTGGACGGCATAAAGCGCACACGTCCTTCGAAAATGTTTAAAGGACTTTATTTACATAAACACGTAGTCGATAAATGGAATCCGATTCGAGACCGCAAGCCGCCCACGATTCCTTTTTCTCCATATTCAAATTCCTGACACATTCCCGAGCAGAGCACCGAGCTGAGCATCCATCCGTGCACAGGTGAAAGACGCCTCAGCAGCTCTCGGAAAAAAGGGAGAAAAACTGTCAAAATGACACGAATAAACAATTTTATTTGTTTGTGTGGTCCTGGCGGGTATTGTTGCCACCCCAGACGACGAGTGCCGCATTGCCAAGGCTGTATCGATTATTCATAGCGACAGCTATGGATATTAAAATACACAAATCAATTCATCAAGTGAAACGTAGCGAATACGTTAAGACATCAGGATGAGCGCGGGGCACTCGTCCTTCCCACCAACCGCTGGTGAGGACAATATAAGCGCACATTCCGGTCGTGACAGCGGGCGGGTCGGTTTGAGTTTAAATCAAAACGATCTTTCCAGCGGAGTGACAAGCAATTATCCCTAGAGAAGTGGAATGTCACGACAAAGACACCCCCACAAGCACACATGTACAACCGCAGCCAGTCACGTCGGGGCTTAGTTCTGCGGTGGCTGTCCATCAAAAGGGGGGGCGTAAGTTATTACGTATGCATCTCAATAGGAAGGGCTTCTGGGTGGATGGGGGGAGGATGCGTTGTGTTTTTGTGCCTGAATGGGTGATGATAGGTTTATTACGGTTGTCGGGCGTCAGCGGCAGCCAGTCGGAAGGAGCCTAGAGATCGGGAACTGTCATGACTTGGGGCATGGTAATGTTCTCATAATTGACGGGTGCGATGAGTGATTTGTAAGTGTCACACGCAACACGTTACCACCTTGGCCGCTAGTTTGTGAGCGTGTGCTCCGGTGGTCCGTGATTGTTTGAGATGAAGTTTTAATGAGCTCGGTGATTGTCGCCTAAATGCCGCCTGGGGCTGGTATTCAACTTTGTTGACTATCTTAAGTCCATCATGGGACACCTTTCGTGATGAGGAATTAGCCGAGAGATGGGGTACGGGGAAGTATTTCTCGGAATTGCGAGCAATGTCGGGAAAATGTAATTTTAAGTGGAATTAAGTTTAGAAATTCGCTAAATTAATTGCCTGAGGTGGTGGCACATAATTGGCCATTAATTGGATTTAAGGAACACAATTTTGCACATCCTGGCGGTCCATTGTATTCCTCTTAGAAGTGATAAGACTGAGAATGGATTTATGCCATGCTTTAACCACGCTTATACATGGGCGAATGTAGGGCTTGAAGATCATTCAAAATAGCCAGTAGCTAGCTTAGGCATATTACAGCTTTTGCGTCACTCTCTGCGCAATCGTATTTCTGTGGTAGGTAGTGCCATTCTTGCACTTAGGCCAAAGTAAGCACATTGTACCACCAAGCGGGTGATTGCAATAGCCAGCAAGTTTTGACAACAAGTTTCACCATTGTCTTGAGTGGTGTATTGCAGAGGTCCCATAGGCTGTCATAAAAGTGGTTGTCCTAGTTGAGGCGAGAGCAGGACAGCGGCAGAGATGCTGGAAATTGTCCTCGTCTAGGCAGCTTCTCCAGATGTCTTTCGAGAAGAGGGCTAATCTTTTTGCGTGCAGGCCTATTAGGCAGTGTCCGGTGATTATCCCCATTGCAGTGTTAATTTGTGATCGCCTTAGGGAGATCAGGCTACTTGATCTTTTTGGACAGATTTGTTTCATTATTTTACAGATTTTGTCTGTCAGCTATCTGGCATTTATTTTCTGTGCGGAGAAATTATTAAAGTGCAACTTGAAGGTTTTTAAAGGGGTATCTTTGATACAAGAGGTTTCATCAATTGTCAGTCTGGTGGCGTTTTTTGTGAGTTTGTCAGGTGGACAGTTACCTGTGACGTCTCTATGGCCTGGCACCTAGCACAAAAGACGGTCGGCAGTTGATTACTATTTTTGAGTTTAAACAGAACGATGCCAGGGATTTAATTGCTGCCTTGGTATCCATAAATATCAAGTTATCTCGGACAGATTTCACGTCACACCTTAGTCAGGACTAAGAATTCCAATCAATCACATGCATAAACGGTAGCAATCGCCAGCATCACCGTGTCTCGAAAGACGACAAGAATACGAACGAAGCCAACCAGACCAAATTGCACAACAACTACCGCAGAACAAACTTCGGAATGGATAGAGACCGAGGTATCGTTTTGATGGACACACCAGACATGAGACTTGGAATGCTGGCGAAGTTTGAGTTCACTTCTTTACAGTTCAGTAAGCAAAGTGTGTTTTGTGCAAATAAATATTTCCTGTGTTGGGCTCTCAACGGGTCTCATCAATTTTACTGCTTTCTGTAACGCTAAAGTATTTGAATCGTCTAGATGATGTCATTTTGAACAATTAACGATGCTTAGTACAACCCATTTAACTGTCAAAAACCGACGACTAAACGACGGGCCAATATGATTGCAGAGTTTCTCGAAGCAAATTGTTGAAGGCGTCGCTTAATGCAATCCCATGAACGACTATGGTCTTAAAAATTACGCGATGGGAACACAGCTCTAAGAAGAAGGAGGCCACGTTTATGATAACGTCCGCAAGTGAAGAAGCAGCTTAACACAGGAACTTGAGATGGATACGTAGCTTGGAGAAAGATAAGTAGTTCAAACTAGAGATTGTAATTTTGGTTTCGGTAGTATGCGTTTAAGTCGACTTACACAACTCGCACCACAGTGAGTAAACGACGATGGTGTAGTAGGACTGGTAGCCAGTTAACCCTCTGAACCCCGAGGAAGTTCTCTTTTTAATACTCATACGAGAAAACTTCGCTGAAGAAAAAGAAAATCGGATAGTAAAATGCCATGACGTTGTCAGTTTTCTTGCAGTGTAACGGAATTTTCGGCGAGCGCTGGGAACTCTCATCGAAAAGGTCCATTTGGACCTGAATCTTTACGGTAAAACCTCTTTCCTCCTAGGCAAAGATCGTTAGGTGGAATAAGCTTTAACCCGCTTGTCAGGGCAGCCCCAACTACATCTGGCTCTACTACTGGTCCTCTACTGAATCTTCCCCATTTTTGCCTACATATTGGATTGCACTCTCAAAGCCATTTCCCGCTTAAAAATGAATAGTCTTTGGTACGTATCGTGCTGGAGCCTGCGCAACGCATATCCTTTGACCCTAGTCTCATAGATATACCATTTAGCACACGGACAGCAGTAGTTCAACTGCGACGTCCTCACAAACTTCCATTTCAATGCATTCAGGACTGGTTCTGGACAGAATCCAAGCCAGGAAAGAAATATAGACGACTGTTAAATTTTTAGAGTCCTCTATTAAGGTCATGGAGGCGTATACGTGACATTTCGCATCGAAACTACGGAGAAGTTTTGAGAATTTAAAAAAATATCATCTGCACAGTCTTGACTTCACACATTGTGAAAAAAATATTGCGAACTGTATAATAATAATAATATGGGTGGCGCTACAGCCCGTAGAGGGCCAGGGCCTAGCTTCTCTGTAACCACTCGTGATGGGCGTCATATTATTATCTCACAAGTGGAAGGGACCCACAGTTTAATGTAGACTCCGAACGGCCAAGTTTGAGAAGCTTTTTGTAGACAGGAAATACTCTTTGAACATTGTTAGTCACTCGTAAGCGGTGGAGCACTGAACGTTATTTCTGTCGCACAGAGCAGGAATCGAACTTACGACGTCGATGGCATGCAATTCTTGGTCGTGGTATGACTTCCCCGTTGGGACCATATCTGAGCCATGACAGTACTGTAGGCACATCTTAATGGATGGCTTCAAGACCAATGAACTGCCCGGCGCTGGGACCTTCGAGAAGGGCAAATGCACTCGTCTGCGCACGTCGCTCTACCAAGGGGAAACCCATGCGTGCTTAATCGCGTTGAACAGAAGCAAGGGTCGAAGTGTCCGAGAGACGACCAAACTGTGCTTAAGGCCGCGCTTAAGTCCTTAGAGGATAGTTCAGGCCATCAAGTCATCTCCAAATTTTATCGCTTGTCAAGATTTACTAAGGCTGGGATGATTCCGGGGTCACTACGGGATCACGGAAAATGACATCGCCGATGTCAGACTCGGAATCTGCGTTGTGACTACCCGCGTTTATGATTAGGGCTTTTCTCCATAATTGGTTTTTTAAAGTCACAAACGGAACTGGAGGTAGACAAACCAAGCTCATGCTCTTGAGTGCCATTATATTTTCTCTTGATAAAAAAGACCGCAGACGCTTTATCGGAGCGCTTTATAAGCTCCACTTGAAAATTCACAAAAAAAATGATATGAACTACGGTGAATGCATAACAAGTGTGCTTTATTTTCAATTTAATTTGTAATGAAACGTAATGCTTAAGGCTTTAGGCGGCTGCCCGGTATTAAGGTGTTTTTCTAATCCTGTGGATAAGTGGATACCTCAGTGATGCCAAGAGACACCTACAAGAATCCACGCAAGGCACGCGCTGCAATACAGATCACTTTCAATAACGTTGCCTCTGTGCACTTGTCGCATTTTTTTCCCTGAATGAATAGAATATCTCCAATGTTTTATACTTGTTTGCGGCATTCCTACTGCTTTCTTTCATCATCCTATTTGTCAACGTCTAAATGTTTGACTTAATTTATCTACATTGGAAGCCAATTATGTTGGTACCAGGTCATGGAAGAACACGGAAGGTGCATGTGTTGGCAATTTTCCATTTGTTCATATGCGTGTGTCATGGACTTGGATGCACTCGTTCAGGTGGTTTGCCCAATCAACATAACAGCCTTGATGGTGTGTGGCTTTCTGTTGATTTTTCTTTAAATCAATGAACAAGCTCACTAGTCCTAACGAGTCATGAATGCCGGCTCCCACTAATTTAGTCCGGATGCGGCTGATCCAAAGATGTTAAAGGACAAGCCGTGTCCCTGCACCAAATTGCACAGATCTCCAGCTTCGCCAACCACACAGGAGATTCACATCCAACGAAGCGCCAGACCTTCCAGGAATCAGCACTGCTGCCAGTCGACTCCAAATGGCATTGTCATGTACCCTCAGTACGCAGAATTTGTCTGCTCCACAGAATGTATAATTAAGATCAATGCAGTGCAAATAAAAAGGAATGAAATTCCCCCGAATTCCATTAAGCATAAATAATAAATGCAGCTTTCAGACAATGGCCACGTTCGTCAGCCAAAAAAACAACCTTCAACGGGATCGCCTTCCACTGCCAACCCACCACCGAGCAAGGGTTAAGTATTGGGTTTCAATCAATTAGTACTTCATTTTCATAATGAGCGCCCTAACGAAGATAAATTGATTCGGCCACCCGTCCAGTTACAACTGCGCCCGACCACCCACTGAACAAATAATTATTATCTAAAAGTTCGCCGCAACACAAGCTCTCATTCTTCAAGAACTTTCATCTGCTTTGTGCTGGACGGAAGGTCGTCTTTCTGACACCTGCCATCTCGTGCCACAGAATCTCAGTTTCGCCACCGCCGCCTTTGTCCTCGCACACAACGGTGACCGTAAACTGAGAAATTCCCTCTGTCATGTGGACAACTATGAACTGACAACTGGCTTTGCCAACAGAATAACCTCTTGACCGGAAAACTTAATTTTTCCCCCTTTTTTTGTTCTGTCATAATTGGAGTGGAATACGTTTCCGATTTCGTGACCGCGTCCCGCGCGCCCAACGGTCAGGGAAGGGATGTAAGCAGAAGTATCTTCTGGGGATCATAGAGGAAAAGGAAATGATATAACTCCACAGCCATCACCTGCTCAACGCAAGGATATTCACTTCCCGGAAGACAGCCTTGTGTGTGTGTGTGACTGGGTGTGTTGCCAACTATTGATGCCATCAGAATGTTACAAGTTCAGAAACCCCGACCTGGATCGATGCCAGCGACAACAGATGAACGAGCGAAAAGCAACGTTCACAGATTAAAGGATATGCTCTCCCTACCCGTTTGTGTGTGTGCCATCGATGCGATGGGATTTTGGCAGAAATAATTATTGTATCTCGTGCAGACAGGAGGCGGAGGGTTCGGTTGTCAAATTCACATTCGACTGATGAGTTTCCTTCGACTGATGAGAACGGAAACCATATCAGCGTGATAGATACGTCCTCCTCCCACGCAACTCCATCCACCCAACCATGTATGCTCTTAGCGGATATTCGGGGCGGTTGTGCCCTCTCGCATAATCGTCTCCGCTTCACAGATTCCATCAAACCCTAAAAAAATCATGTCATCCGAGCATCAGTCTGATTGCTGAGTCGGATCCTTAAATTCTTCAACTTCAGCATCGCCGCCCGCCGCCGCCGTCGGCCAAGAAAGATTCCTTTTTTTTTTCGTGTGCTCCGCCGGGTTTAGTCTCATCCCGGTGCCGCCCACACCGCACCCTAAGGTGGCACGCAGCGAAGGTGTGTACGTACACTCGGGTAGGAAATTTCAATATCAAGTGACGATGACTGGAGGGAGCCTGGTGGGGTAACTTACGATGGAAATAAATTGAATCTCAAATGAGTTTTTCTTCTCTCCGTGTTTGTTATAATTTGTTTGTGCCCTTTGAAAGCTGTTTGGAGTCGCAGTCAGACATAAAGATAAGGCAACACGGTGGGCACCGAATGAGCGACGAGTCCTTGGGGGGAAGCATCCCCCTAGTTTGCTGTTTTTTTTTTTTTTTGCTGTTGCGTCCTTTGTTCAAACACCCGTACATTTGCTTTGAATTCGAACCCCTGACGGCTATAAAGTTCGTCAGAGGAGCGCTTGATTCGTTTACAGGACTGGCGCGCTCGTTTAAAGTCATGAAACGCGGCGGATACAGGCCGGAGAGGAACAAAAAATTACTGTATCGATGAAATAAAATTACCGAATGGAAATTGGTCGGCTTGGGGGTGGAAGTGGTTGCTTCAGCGATATGTTATCGTAAAATGAACGGGCAGATTAAGGCCAGTCAGGTAGAAGTAAGTTTGGTCGCAATGGCAATGGTAACGGTTCGGCTGGCGCAATGAAGTGTTACTCTAAACAGGGTCACGCTTTGGCGGATGGGTGCCTTTTATGCGTTTCAATTACGAGCTACTTTCGAGAGGTTTACGACCTGTTTTCCATGCTAAATTGAATCCGGATTCTAATGTTTTCGCAGAGGATTTTACAGTGTGTGCCTGGAAGTTAATACGTTAAAGTGGTTAAAACTTTCATGATGTTGGGTCGGAGTGCTTTGGGTTATGCGCGTGCAGAGCGTGTGTTTGGGTGTGCGGTGGCGGGGGATTAAGGGTGAGTGCGTGCAGGATGGGAAGTTGTGGGATCTTAGACTGTGAGAGCAGGAAAGACTGCAAATATTGCCTCATCGCCTAAAAAATCATTCGACAGGCACATTCTCGTCATCTGATGAACTCTTATTTGACTCTGGAGATTTTAGGGTGATTATCAAGGATGCAACGTACAAGCCAGCCTGATCTATATTCCTCCCTTCAACTGTGACTTCAGGCAGTTTTTTCTTAGTTTCAGGTCCCTGTCAGCTTGATAGGATCATTTGTTGTTAGGTCCCAACTCCGATCATGACTTCAGGTTAATTTCGTGCTTTATTGAATTTTCTTAAGATTGGACGCCATAACATATTGGTTTCACTGAAAGGGAACTATGTCGTCGCAAGCCTCATAAAATTCAATTAAGGGGTCATCTCGATTGAGGCACATTTAAGCAGCGCTTGTTTCAAAACGAACGCTAGGTTTACAACATCTCAGAAGGAGACCTACTTAGCATCCAGGCTGAATAGGGATGGAATGACTCGTTAACAGTAGGAAAAGGGATGATGCACGAAACGATGTAGATACATCGGTAGGATGGATGATCAGACCAAATTTCCGGCACTGGACAGTATGCGTCCACATATGTTGCAGGATGTCCAGAGATCGAATCTTCTCCTGTGTCTGGTAACCTTTTCAAGAGATTCCAGGTTATGTTCCAAAAAAATGGCTAGTGGTAGTATTACGAGTGCGGTACGTCATTGCCAAGGACTACAGACGCTTCAGACATTATTTTCTTTACTATCGGCTTTGGAACATCTGTTGACATCCACGTCACAGTAAATTCTTCTTCAGACAAGTCTTGTTCACCTTCTCAAGCAGGAGACCACACAGAACTCTGCCATTGCATCGGACTGATGGTGCGATCACACCAGGAAGGTGAATAGAAAAACGTCCCCATGTATGAGTCTTCCTGCTTCTAATCTGGATCCCAGTGGTTGAAGAAATCATATGAAAGTTTTAGAGGAAAGCTTTCACGGTATCCGACGATGCCACCACCCTCAATTCAAGAATATTTCAATCAACTCTTAGCCAGGGTATCATTCGTTGATGTTGCAATGTTGCCTAATGACTGGACGCACATCCGAAGACTGAACATCAACCAGAGTAACATAGACTACTGCACCTTATTTGATTGAGAAACGTTCATGAGTCCATTGGTTTAAAATGGATTTGAGCTCAAACTCTCATTTCACAAGTGGCAAAATACTTGGGCATCTTATTCGATTTTAACCTCGCGTGGAAGGAACCAAATAAAGAAGACGTTCTACGCGAGTGCTGTGGCCCGTGGCGTTGTATGTGTGTGCATCGACCCCAAGCTCGGCGTCATAGGTTCCATCCCTGGTCTAAGCAACAATTAAATTTCTCGGCCCCACGTCTTTTCGAGTCACTGACAATGTTTAGAGAGTATTTCCTGTCTAAAAAAAAGCTTCTCAAACTTGACCGTTCGAAGTCGACATTAAACTGTAGGTCCTTCCACTCGTGAGAGAACAATAGCACGCACAGCACGAGTGGTTGCTGAGAAGCTAGGCCCTAGCTCTCTACGCCATGTAGCGCCACTCGTTATACGTGCGTGCAAACGTGACTTTGCTGGAACTGTGGTTCTCAAGCCACCGCGCTGGCTATAATTACACCACAACAGTGAGACCCATCTTAACGTACGTTTGCCAAGTATGGTGAAGAGCATTGGAGAAGAAATATATTACAAGCAAGCTAACCAAAACTGTTGTCCCATAACACCATCAACGACAGCAGTCGAGATCATCCTATTTCTGCCTCCAGCGGTCAGAGAGACTAGCTTTTGGAGGAAAAACCCATACGATCACGTTGCCACTCTAACAAGTTAGGCAGCAGCACAAAGTATACGTTTGACGAACTGACTATTAACCACAAACCGTAGCTCCTGAGGAAAGCATCAAAAAGCGATTTCGGACAAAAAAGAGTTTACAGAGAAAATGGTAGTAGCGGAAATATAAAGTTAAGAGACGAACGCGGATACAGGATAAAGATGGGCCATCTGTCACCTCTTTGAAAAAAAAAACTTCTGGCTCAAAGAGATGACTGCCGCGTCTTTTAAGCCGATGTGGCTGTGATAAGTGGGACCGAACTCGCGTTCAGAGACACCAACGTAAGCGGAAAATCGATCGATAGAGTGCTTTGATGCACGGGGTAATTTTGTGCGTCAAAACACTCTACGCTGTGCAGACAGAGCATCAGTGAGTTATACTTGCGAACTCAGTGACCTTCTGCTGGGTACCGAGGCTTACCGAAATGCAGGCATACGGATCGGAGCTAGGAGAAGCTCTAGCAAGTCCGTGTGCATCATACGAGCAGCACCACAAGGAAATAAAGAAGACGAAATTTTATACAGAGCCAGAATTAAGATGACTTGATATGAGTATTGAACCAACAGCAAATGGCTCTATAACCGACGCAAAGGGAGATCGTTGATTGATTTTAGTCGCAAGGATTTACGAATGCGAATGCGTCTGAATGACTGCGACCGCTGCGTTGATGGAGAAGAAGCAGAATCCTTCCAAATCTTGCTCTGTCATTGCCCAGCCCTAGCAAAGAAAATAAGTTAGTTCCTAGGAAAGTACTTCTTCACAGAGCTGGAGGACCTATGAGGGGATGAACTGAAAACTAGCGAACATCCTTATGTGGAGCTGAGTCCTTTTAACGCAATGTAAGGTCGTACAGTAGTAAGCTAACAGGCTGCATACAGTGAGCGATGGTCATAAGTCCATCAATAAACCCAATCACCTACCACCTAAGCGTCGTCTAGCTAAGTGAGGTCTAGAAGTCTAGAAGTGTGGTTTGAATAGGTTATTGGACTGCCAGCGAAATTTCCAGTAACCTAAGATCATTGTTGGTCCATTGTGGACTACTTCCACTGATCGACAGTTTTATCATAAGGCCGAAGAATACTTCTTCTTCTTCTTACGGCGCTACTGTCCGGGGTGAACCTGGGCCTCAGCCAACAAGCGTCTTCAGCTGGTACGATCCTTAGCCAGCTGCCTTCAATTTCGCACTACAAGTTGGTTGAGGTCGTTCTCCACTTCCTTTTGCGTTGTCCCACTAGTTCGGATTCGTCCTAGCCATCTTAGGCGTTGAATCCGTAGACGCCTGACTATGTTGACTCATGTCGCTGTACAGTCCGTACAGTTCGTGGTTAAATCGTCGAAAGATTGAACGCAGAACTTTTCTCTGGAAGAGACCAAGTGCGTATCGAAGTATACTAAGTTGGTCCATTCTTTCCATTACCTACGTCAACTATCTTATCAAAGGTAGTAAGATGGTTCCCGGAGAACAAAGGTCTCACGGTAGTAATATAGACAGAATCACGAGCATATTGGATCCAACTTATTGGTCGGAGCTATTGGGGCCGCGCCCGCAAGGTCGCAAGGCCACCCAATTACCTACCCACCTATCTACCCTGACGGAGCAAATACCTTTCTAATGCCGCATACAATATTCTCCCTAATATGCAAAAAAACAATTGGTCAACGATAGGAAATGCCGTTGTTTCAGTCCGTAGAAGTTCAAAAGACAGAGGTAGACGACGACAACTTTCAAATAAAATCTAGAAAATTCTTCGATTTCAGAATAGCTTAAGACACGTTACAAAATCGGTTTTTAGGACATGGTACTTAGTGATTAAAAAATCTCTGCCAAGTGATTGGTTCTGAAAAATGAAGAATGTACGAATCAGAGAGTTTAGTCAGACATCTATGTCTACTGCAAACAACACTGTTCGGGTCATAAGAAAATCCGACTCCGAACACATAATACAACAGACCTCATTGAGTTCTAAGGATGCAAAAAGTGACAACCACTGATCCCTCATCATTGCCATTGACAATGAAAAACACCCAGATTTATGCACGAATCTCGGGAGGCTTTTAAGCTTCAGTTTCCTAGGAATAGAAATATCAAGCTTTCTTAGAGCTGAATTTGCTGAGTTTTAAAAGGGAGGAGATTACACCCTTTTTCGGCCATGGAACGAGAGGGAACGGGGCAACTAGGCCCCTACTGCAGTGATGGTTGACGTTAATTTTATACTACAGTGAAATGGCGACAGGGCTAGATTTGAAAACAGATAATTAATTTTAAATTTGCTTTCACTGAGATTCGAATCGGAGACCCCTGTAACCAAGGGCAGGCACTTAACCAACGGCATCGAGCTGTGTTCGTGATCTAGAAGTTTCTTGAATTATTTGAAATTATTCGAGGGCATTATTCAGTATTCAGAGTTACGCCTTTTCAAATATTTATACGGCACGGCACCGAGTGCCACTTGCACCTACCATTCTTCTACAATGTCCTGCCACTGAATCCTGAGCAGAACCAAGCCCAGTCAAGCCCCAAATGCCCTCGAGCATCAAAACAAAATCACCAACAACCCCCGTTCCTTTGCTTCAATCTCACTCCTGTTGAAAACAAAACCGAAAATTAATATCGTCAACACGTCTAATCGACTCACGGCACTAACTTTGCCCACTTTATGGCCACTTTTATGCTGTCGTACGGTTCGCTTGAGTTCAGGGGAAATCAGAAATCAAAAAAATATCAACCAAAATATCAAACTTCGGTGAAACTTTCATTCGCACAAGGTCAACTGACACCAAATGCCACTCAACTTATGGCAGCAGCACAGCCACATCACCAGAGTAATGCACTTGAAATAATTTCCCAGAAGGATCTCATATTTTATGTGCATCGACCTCGAAGCAACTTTATCCACTTGACACACAAAAAATAAAACACCCACACACACCCGGCCAGAGAGGGAGAGCAAGTTGACGTTGTCAACAGTTGTTGGCATTCGTCATTGACATTCAGGACATTAATGCCTACAAGGGCCACGTTCTCCACACTCCACTGGTGCGCCCGGCTCCAGACCCCCAGACCCCAGGCAGGCACACACATGCCCGGCCCGGGCGTGTACATATCGCAACATCCTAGCAAACTTGGTAATTCACATCATAAACATCTGGATTAAAGTTCATAAATCGTTGCGCTACAACTGGGTGCTCATAAAAATGAGTTATTCCACGAAGTTCCTTTGGGCCCGGGAGCGCCACTCCACTCCACCCCAGCCCGTTCCAATGGGAGTCGAAAACTACTAGAGATGGGCTGCGAAAGAAATAACAGAGGCGCCTACACTTCATTTAAATATGCTGTTAGCGCGAAGATATTAATTACCGCCATTAACCTCGGGATAGAGGATGGTTTCCATGTACGTCCCGAGCACCTTTACCCCTTCCTGACTGCGCACCGATGAAATACGGCGTCTAATGACTTTATGAGCTAAGAAGTCAGTTTGCGCTGAGCAGGAAAGTTTGCGCGAATAATTGGACATAAATTTTAGAACACGATTATTGCCGGATAGGGAAAACTAAGTTTGCCGAGGTCCGGTCGGGCTGGGACGCGCTCGCTCGGACAGGTTAGACGAGGCTGGCCGGGATCATAAAGTGATGGATGACGTTAGCCTTTCTGCGGAGTTGTGAAACATATGCCCTTATTAAGCGAAGTTCAAAAGTTGTTAGGCAGCCGAATAACTTATAAGTTATGCAGGAGCCTGAAGTTCTGCGCGAAATAGAGCACCTGCCCGGTGGTTCCACACACGTTTGGATTTGCATTTGATTTGCTGACTGGAATTTGCTCGACTTTGTGTTTTCATTAAATTAAGTTTAACTCTGAGGAAAATTAAGGTTTTAAGTCGAATTTCTAAGAAAAATCGAGACGTTTTTTTAGTCTCGAACACCGCTATCGTTTTCTTTCGTTTTTAGGGTCCCGTACCAGAATGGCAGCTACTGAAACGCATAGTTTTCATTCAGAGGGCGCGCATAGCACCCGTAGCCTGTAGAGCCAGTAAAGGGAAAATAAGACTTAGGTGCACTTGAGAATATTGTATTAGAAGCAATAAAGCGAATATAGCACAATCGAAACAAGACCTCCGTGAAACTTGGCAGCAATTTTGTTTTATTTTTTAGTAGCGTCGTAGGTAGCAAAGGAAAGAGTTAAGAAATGTCTACCAAGTGAGATATTGCTACATCTACGTCCAAGCCCATTCGAGTCAGTAAATTTGGGGAACGTAGGTAGGCCAGTGCAATGGTGTTAAGGACAAATTATGGCGGCTAGAACTTGGTTGTTGCTTAATTTGTTTTAAATAAATTTGGTTCAAATCTTCCATTGGCTTCAATGCTTGAGTCAGTTTGATCTTATATGGGTGCAAATCAAGATCCTACAGAAAATTAGCCATAATGAGGTCTGAGGGATGCCCAATTCTTGCAAACGTCGTGGACTTGGATCGTTTGCTACGAACTACTGGATGGCGCCAATATTTTCGACACTACGAATACATACAACGAATGTGACTCAATTTTTTGCAATAAACTTGTTATTGGCTGGCTACTAGGGCGAGAATAACAACCGAAAATTCAATGCTCTCAAAGTTGCGGTAACTGACTCCGAAATTCGGTTAAAAATTTGTATAATTTGCAAACGTTGCTCGTTCGGGTATAAACTTTCAGTGGCAGTGTCATGATTGATGAAAGAGTGCATTTCAAAGTTGTCAAGTCCCTATTCGAGAACTTAGACTTACACCGGTGTTCTGGCACACCTCCGTGCTGTGTGACAACCTCACAAGTGAGGTTTTCGTACTCTAAGCCTCACCTCACAGCTTGTAAGCCACAGCAAATGTCAGTATTGTGGTGACCATCGAAGCACATCACAAAGGAGCAATAAACACAATTGTTGAAAAAAATAAGCAAACAAGTATAGGAAAGACCTGAAGCCTGCAAGGACAAGGATGAAAACCTAGTAGTACAATTACAGTCGGTGCTAGGAATTTGGAAAGACTATTTCTGCAGACTGTATAACGGCGAGGACGGCCAAATTACCGCTGTCCGGCAGAATAGCACATCCAAAATAGGCGATGATATGATCTATTCCGTCCTCCCGAAGTGACGGCTGCAATCGCCAAACTGAAGTCCAATAAGGCTGGTGGTAACGATGGACTGCCTGCCGGGCTCTTCAAAGCAGCTGGTGACGGTCTGGTTGGGCGCATACACCAACTCATCTGTAAAATCTGGTCGGATGAAATTATGCCCGACGGATGGAATCTCAGCATAGTTTTTCCCGATCCTAAAGAAGACCCTAAACTATGCCAATAATATAGGGATAAGTCTTCTAAATATATCCTATAAGATCTTTTCTGCCGTTCTGTGTAAACGCCTGATTGGTCAATACCGATGCAGGTAGTGGCCAGCGAAACCCCATATTGACCAAATATTCACATTACGGCGGATCTTGGAAAAAAACCCAGGATTTTCAAATTGATATCAAATGTATCGAATGTCAACACAAGAGGCACGATCTTCCACAAATCTGTGCAACTGCTCGCATATGCCGATGACATTGACATCATCGGAAGAACACAGCGGGCTGTCAGTGGAGCGTTTGTGAGCATCCAGAAGGAAGTGGCCAGGATGGAGCTTGCGATTAATGAGGGTAAGACAAAGTATATGCTGTACAAAACGAAGTCTTCGACTCCAATGTCTTCGATTCGAGACACTAGTTGAATTCAAAATATTTCCTAAATATTCATTTCTACAATTATTGGCACAGCAAAGTTATTTCTTTTCGTTGTAATGCAAAGACAAGTCGTTAAGCACGATTTGTGGCAATGTTATGTTTTTATTTTATTTCTCATAGATTCTGAAACGTGGACTTCTATACCAAATATTTTAAAGGAACTCGCTAGAAAAGACACTTATTCTGGATGGAAGTCCGCCATCCATGGCAATCGATGGCATGGAGCGTCACTAAACCAATATCGCCTAATCTCAACCATAAACGCTCACTCAGACTGATCGAAATGAGAATGCCGAATTCGGAACATTCGATGGCATTATGAACGGACACATGCACCATTGGTGCGGGGCTCACATCTTTAAGTCTTCCACAAAATAACTTTTGCAAGAGCTGCATTGAAGACGAAAATAAAGGAGGAGCATCTTCTGTGCGGTTTTGGCGCGCTCTTATCCTGAAGAAGAAGTCAGTTAGAGGTATTACTTCAACAAGTTTGTTATACTAAGTGTTGGTGTCAATCAGCTGGTTGTGGAGTGGAATCAAGTACGTACACATGGTAACACAATTGACTTAAGACTACTGTCAATCTGTAGCTAGCCTCTGCAACCTATGGTCAGTAGGTCCCATGGCGTAGTGGGAATGAGTGTCGAATTAAATTTATGGGGCGACAAAAATAAATGTCACGGCACACCTTTTCCGAGTCACTGGCTTCTGAAACTTGGGCCGGAGCACTTGAGAGGAGTATGAGCCCATCACACGTGAGAGAAAAATTGTACACAGAAAACGAGTGTTTGTTTTAGGAAATAGGCTCACGACCTCTATAACCCACATCGCTACCTATATTCATCTCCCGCACGCTGACAGAGGTAGAGGGTGTAATAGAGCTTTCACGAATTCAGAAATTACTTAAAGCCTTTTTCCGTCTTTATGAGGTGCATGGTGATGTCTTGCAGGCTGAAGAGGCATTTTGTTGAGGCCCAGGTCCACGCCAAACTGAAGCGCCAATCAAAGAAGAAGAAGATGTTAATGCCTTGTCCACTCTTTGAACGCTTTCAAAGCGTGTGGTCTTCGTTCCAACTATGAAAGTGGGTAGACGCCTTAATTAAATTGACACTGCTAGACAGCACTTGTTGATGACAACAGTCGTTCATCCGCAATGCACGGCAACGTAGCATACATTTCGTACCACAAAATTAAATTTGTCCTGTAGAAGGCATATCTTATCTGCGTCATGCTTCACCCCGGCTGGGTCCATACTCCACTCATAAACTTCTAAAAAATAATGAAAGAAATTGTGCCGTCGCTGTTCTTGCAGAAATCGTTCCAAGGATGCCACAGATTAGCCAGCAGACTAATCATTCTCCGCGCCAAGCATTATTCACCCCCAAAGCCTGGGCTGTAAAAACTTATCTCGTTTCTGTTACGACGCACCAACTGTTAAGCATTCATGGTCAAAAGATAAAAAAAAAGAAGTTAAATTGATACGTCCCGTCGAAGTGTTTATTCAACAAGCCTCAGCCGCGCTCGGATACAACAAAGCGAATGTCTGCTCTCGCCCAGATAAAACGGACTACTTAATTCTTTTCAATGGCTTCACATCAACCACAAAGAAAAACACTTCGCGAGAGATTGTGTCTAAAGTGTGCTGGCACAGCAGCATGACCATTTTTCTTCCCTCGGCGGGGGGAGGGAGGAGGGCGGGAAGGCTTTGCAACAAAGTCCTCCATCAGGACACAGCCCGTTCAAAAGCACACATCATGCTACAATGAACCTCAAAAACCTAACATACTCGTGTAACCACAATAAAAACCAATATTACGATCAAAATCTGAGGGAACTCAGTCCATTTGGCAAGTGCCACCCCGACAACCACTGCAGCGCCCATTAAAAAGTGTATTCAACCGTAAAAAAAAAATTTGATTGATTGCCTCCTCAGAAGGCTGGCTTTCACCGTACGTATGCGTGCTCCTTTGTCCAGGACGGTGCTTGGTTTTTTTTTCTTCGAAAAGTTTCTGCTGCCGCTGCTCCGACAGCCATCGGCACGGTGTCAAAGAAAAATGATGCAAGAAAATTCGTATTCCCATCAAATGTGCGCTCCATTTAGACATCAATCATGTACGATCGGTGTAAATGCGCTGCTCCTGCTGTCACTGAGCACCGAACAAAGGCGAGCTGTCGGAGTGGAATATGTCGGGGGAGAGCATGATGTAGGGAACAGCAACATGTATTGACAGCTCTGTCATTTAATTCGCTCTGATTGGCTAACTTTCAGTGGGTGGCGCCCACAGGGCGCCGCGCCGTAAAACCACGCACACTGACACAAGCAATAAAACAGGAACATCATTCTTTTTTTCTTTTATTGTGGACGCACAATATTTTTATGGCCGGAACACAATTTAAGTTTTAATGCTTCTTTGACCACAAAGGCAGAGAGAAAACAAAATGCGCGCCTCTCAATCAGCCCGGATGCCACCCTCCGCCGGAATAAAAGGAATTATTTCCACTTACCAAACTGGAATAAACCCGATAATGAGTTCTGCATTATTCTGATGTTGATGCTGATGGCCACACTGACGCCGGGCAGGACTGCCGGTCCCAGAGCGCCGCGCCGTTCGCACACAGCCATCAAGTCATTTGCCTTCGCGGCGTTCGCTTGCGTCGTTCAGGACACCGTACAAAGTTTAACATCTACACACGTAGTCCTCGCCCCCCATCATCCGGGGGCCCATTTACCGCCAAGGATACCTGCGCATCCTTGTACAAAATGAGAAAACATAAAGCACGCATTCAAACAACCCCGCGCAAGAGGTCCGACGGTAGCCGCGCCACGGTACACATCTTGTAATGACTCGAAAATCGTTTCGTACCCTCGGCGAATTTATACGCCCCGTTGGAGGAGTGTACACATCGTGGATGGAAAAGGACACGCCGAGCGAAATGTAAAAAGAAAACCCCATTTCACGGGTCACGGGAGGGTGGAGCACGACTGCCGGTCATTTAGTTCGCATGAAGTGGAAATTAAAATCGTATACTCGTGTCCTCGGCTCTCTCAGTGCTCCCGTCGCCTCCACTTCATCGGGCGGCCGTCTTGAATACAAATTATTCCGACCCAGGCGGGAACTCGCAGTGCTGTGGGTTCGATTTGTTGAATGACGTCTCAATTCGATTTTTCACAATATCGAAATATCCTTTTCCCTTTCAATTCCACTCGCCCACTCCGCCGTGTGGCGATGCTTATTCAGCAAAAGGCGAACCTAGCCGCCGTACCTGAAGCGAATGCTAGCCAACACTCCGAACCCACTCCGCGCCTTGCTCGAAGCCGTGCTCATTTTCGTGTCCTCGCGCCGAACCCACTTCGCTGCTCGAAGCCCTGCCAAGGCAACACGTACCCCGTGGAGTTGAGCATCTTAACTCTTAATTAGTTCGCAGTGTGGCGCGCCTGCCAGGGAGCAACAGCGGAGGCCATAGTGACAATGGGATAAAGCCCGCGCTGTACCTTATCCTAAGTAGCAAATAATTGAATAACATCGCACTGAATGGACCCGAGAAAAGGTTGCCCGGCACGGCGAGGTGGTCCGGCTGCCGGAGTGAGTGGGAGACAGAGAGCGCGAGCCGGTCGATAATGCCCTCTAAGCGCAAATGAGCCGATTGAATATAAAGGGAAATCATCGTCATTATGGAGATTGCCTTTTTGGGCATTTGTTTTGTATTTAAACAATGGCAATGGCATAATCAAATCAAGTGTAACGCTTGACTTTTGGAAGTGTCCCATAGGGTTCCGGGATCGGGGGCGTTCTTTGCGGACAGACTGCTTGAAGCGGGATGGGAGGTGTATGGCGCTTCAGGTGTTGTGGCTTTGTTGTCGACACGGCAGCTCATTGGAATGATAGAGGCTTATGGGGGGAAATGTATTTGAGGAGATGGAGGAACGGACAGGGAATGAAGAAGGGCCTCAAGGTGTTGGGGTAACCTTGTGGTACACAGATCGTGCGGAGGAATAAAGATGGCTTTAGTTATTTATTCGAAGAGTGCAAGTTTATGTGACTTACTCTATTTGAACGTCGAAAGGGACAATTAAGGTTTCGATACCCAATTCAGATTGCAAGGAAAATATTCAATACAAGCCCTACCAGAACAGCATGACCAATGCATCTAGTCTCACTGTGTGTCGGTAATGGACATTTCTGATTTATTGCCATTGCGTCCATTAGAAGCAACACCAACAGATGGGGATGACTGGAGAAAAGTGATGAGCTTCTTATGGAGGCGGACTAATCTTGCGCATTTTTAGAATAATAACAAGAATGAGGAGTGAAACCCAAAATATTACAGAGTTCGCGATGGAACTGATTGTGGAATTGGTTGTCTCTGCTGATGGCAACATAAACAACTTGTGTGGTCCAAACGTTAAGCAAAACATTCGCATAACGTTGTAACTCGAGGATTTGTCAGACCTATTTTGTTCAGCGACGTAAAGTTATGACTTGATAATAAAAATTAACAATAGTGTACGAACAAAGATATTTTGTGGGCATTTCCTTTTATTTGCTCCTTTTGTATTTCGCACCAAAAACTTGTTTAAGGTTGAAATTAATAATGTTTGAGCACATAACAAGCGAATTCCAACTCAACTAGTTCAAGGCAACATCCAGTTTGCCACCGAGTCTTAGAAGGTTTCATAGCCAATTCATAGACTCAATTACCTAGAGGCAGTGACAGATCTCGGTGTCATTTTTGACCCTAAGTTGGATTTTTCTTTGGACTTTGATGACACTATTGCACAGTCGAATGCCATGTTAGGATTATTAAAAGAGAGAGAGTTTTAAGTGCATCTAAAAGTCGTTAGTTAGACCCTACTTAAAATATTCATCCTTCATTTTGGATTCTCCATTTGACTAGATAAGAACTTGCAGTTCAAAGGAATTTCACAAGATATGATTTCCGAAAGTTATATTTGTTTGAAGAACTTCCTAACAACCACGAAATCAAATATGGGTTGCGCTACAGCCCGCACAGAGGCAGGTACTAGTGTCTACTCTCTACCTTCATTCCCCAGCTCAGTTCCTCCAGCTTTGAGCTGAGCAACCACTCGTGCTGTCATATTGTTATCTTACGAGTGAACGTGGACCACAGTTTTATGCCTACTCCGAACGGCCAAGTTTGAGAAGCTTTTTTCAAGCCAACAATACTCTTTGAGCATTGAGGTGGGACCGTGAAAAGTATTTTGTCATACTGGGATTCGAACCTAGATATATAGCCTCAAGTGCCAGCACATCGAAAACTATGTAATCCTACGAAGCGATTATCATACGCGTAATTTTTCCCAGGAGAAGTAATTTACACACTTACCCACTAAACAGTGGAAAACGAAATGCAAGGAGAGGATGCAAGAGGACCTATATGCCGATGATCTGCTATTGAAGTCCAAGTCAGGGAGGACAACACATCCTGTCCACCAATTAAGTCCCTGCCTCAAGCCCTTGATGTTTTTTGTAGACAATCTGCAAATGGTAGACATGTTATTTTAAGATCAGAACCTGTACATCCCAGGTCATGCTTCACATGCCATTCATCGATTTACAAACTTAGAACTTTGCAAAACAATCAGACTCAGAAGGACTGGGCTAAGGAGTGGTCATCTTCATATCCCACAGATGTATGTGGCAACGAAAGAGCTCTTAGCCCAACAGCCCACATCCTACCCGAAAAATCAAAAAAAAAGTACTGTAAGAAAGAGTAGAGGTTAAGTAGTAAACTTCGTCCTCGATGTGAATGCTTTCATAGACTCCCTTCCAGAGTCAGAGTGTACTCAGAAACTTTGACTATCTCTGTGGAGTGCATATCCCCAGATAATACGGGTGCTTATCATCCTCTTATGAAGTCGTCTAAAGAAGATTTGGTGGGTGCTCAGATCAGAAAAACCCTGAACAAGATTCGTCATAAGCTCGATACAGCAAAGTTAAGGGTTGAGATGCAAATCATGTGATTGGGGTCCTATACTCGAAGCTCAGTCCAAAAGCCTTCCACTTCTGGTCAATGCAGCTGTAAGAACGTTATATTGTGCGTGCAATTGGGATATCCATCCTGCATGATCAACTGGGTATTCAACTTAGTAAACAGGCCTCTAAGCGATATGGTGGACTGCGCATGACAAGAAATTCAGCTGGTAACCTTTTGACAAGTTGCAGCGGATCACATACAACACAATACTGTAATTTCTGCCGCTTGAATTAATCGTCAAACAAACAGCTGCCAGCACGTCAATCAAATTGAAATCGCTGTCGTTACAATCCATCCCAATCGCTACTGCAAAATATCTACTGAAGCTTGAAACACACGTACCTGCAAATCCAACCCATACTCTACCGGCATTCCCTCACGCTACTAAAGCACTCACACAGCCTGATCAGAATGAGAATCTCGGAACCGTCAACGACGTGTTAACTGTGCAGTGCGCCATTGGAACTCAGATTAGGTCGTCCAATGAACTTTACAGAAGGTGACGAGACCCATTCTATAATTTCTGCGTTCTTGACTCGACTCGAACGAAAAGGGCCTGCCTGCTCAACAACCTGTCTAAACTAAGTAAGGATTAGTGTCAGTCAACTCGGCATAAGAAGATCCACGTGATAAGATAACGAGTGTACGACGTTATTTCATTGAATAACTTAACTTAAGTAAGTGGTTAAGTGGTTGCCAGTGGCGTTGTGGGTATGTGCGTCGACCTCAACCTCGACGTCGTAGATTCGATGCCTGCTCTGTGCGACGAAAACAATTTTCACGACCCCACCTCTTTCGAGTCACTGACAATGCTCAAAGAATGTTTCCTGTGTAGAAAGCTTGTCCGTTCGGATTGGACATAAAACTGTAGGTCCCTTCCACTCGTGAGAGGACAATAGCACGCACAACACGAGTGGTTGCTGAGAAGCTAGGCCCTGGCCCCCTACGGGCTGTAGCGCGACCCATATTATTTTTTTATATTACTTAAGACGTACTCGTGTTAAACGTTTGAAAAATGTATGTTTCGGGAACAGCTAATGACTTTGTAGCCACAGTTTACAGCTTCCACCGCTATGTGCCAAGATTTCACGAAGAAGAAACGATCAGGATTCATGATCATCATCATGTTGTACTATATGGGTCGCGGTTGTAGAGCCCGCACTAGTGATTGCTAGTGCCACTGGATCGTTCGACATGGACTCTAACTCACAAGGATTAATGCCCAGGAGCAACACAGCTAGTTTTTGGACTTGCTTCAACCACCTCGTTCTGAGTCTGCCAAGAGGTTGCCTACCAAATGGAGTGGCACTTAAGTCACGCCTCGGAAGACATGTGCAACGATAGCTGGCTCTTCCCGTTCGATATTGAGTGCATCGCTCACTGCCGTGTCTCTCAACCTATCCTGGCGAGTAACTCCCACAACAGCACGAAGAAATCATCCGAAGCTTGTATTCGCAATCAGGTTTCTCATTTTTAAATGGCACAAGCTAAGCGTCTTTGGTTTTGAATTAGCCGCACTTCATCCCCGACCATATGTCTAAGCTTGTCTGTTTGGCTCGTTCTTATGAAAATAGCTCTTTGATTCCACTGCTCATTAACCACTACACGCCGATTAATTAGTCCTCGTCTCAGCCGGAATGAATAATAAAGCACCTTGAGACCAATTGAAGTTTATTTATTTAATTTCGAAGCTTATGTACTTATCTGCAAGTCAGAAAATGAATTTCTGATCCAGTGCCAAATACATTCCTCAGGTGTAGATGTCGAATGCAAGATGACATAACTAGTCTTCTGGCAAAATGCCAGCACAGTGGACTCTCGAAAGGTAGCGTATGGAAAAGAAATGTGAAAGCTCAAGCTGGCAGGTGGCAATAATGTGGCAGCTTGCCTTTGAGGCATCCCAACAGTCCGGGAATAGATTGCTTGTGAGTCACAAATCCAGGATTTAGGAACGAACTAAAATAAAGATGCCACCTACATGTTCTTGAAAGAGCCTTAATCCGCTACTTAGGCAATTTAATTGTGTGTGCCTCTCACTGTTCAGTGAAATTCAAGCACTTTCATTGTTGGTTGGTGGCTCGTGGTGTTGTGGGTATGTCTCTGTCGACCCCCATTTACTTCAAGGTTCGATCCCTGGTCTGTACGGCAAAAATATGTTCTCGGCCCCACCTCTAAGTACTAAAAAGCTTCTCAAACTTGGCCGTTCGGAGGCGGCATAAAAGTGTACGTCCCTTTAACTTGACCAGGGGCTAGCTTCTATGCCACCACTCGTGCTGTGCGTCCTACTGAGAGATCAACACGAGTGGTGGCATAGAAGCTAGGCCCTGGTACTCTACTAGCACCCATGCTATTATATTTTTTATTATTGACAATGATGTTCCTCTCACCGGACTGCTGCTGGGGGATGAGCAGCATAACGCCCGAAAGAAACTCATTTTTTGGCTGATAATCCAAGGTGGCACCGTTTCAAGTTTCATAGAAATCTGAGCAACCGACTAGGACCCCTCAAACAGTCCCACAAGCTGCACCTCCACGGCATGCTGGCAGCCTCATAAAATGCTACAACACTGACTACCGTCGTCAGGGGATCAATAAAATCGATGATTAACGAACTGACATTCAATCTGACAGTTCGTAACACACATCGGCATGTTTATCGCCGGGCCATAAACCATCGCAAGTGAAGCGAGCATTCCGCCGAAGACCGTGTGAACTCAGTCGCCATCATTAGCCATCACGGACAACAACGTGAACGTACTTGACTCAAGCACCCACTCAAACCTTACGATAACGTCACCGCTATAGCATTGGCCAAGATGGAACTCATTCGACTTTAGTGTCTCTCGCCGACACGCTTGAGAATGAATCTCAATTTCGCTCGTGCACCTGGCAGCGTGCCACCCCTTCCCACGCTGGACACCATTTTTAATGACCGCCCACTCGAAATGCGAAAAACAACGATGAAGGCCATCAAGGAGCGCCACTGCACCGGCAGCCGTGGAGTGGAGTGCAGCAGTAAAACCCGCGCCGGGAGTGAGAAGCATATTCTTAATGCACCCAATGCACGGCCACTGCATGAACTCGTCCCGGAGTAACGACGGGAATCATTTAACTTAACCTCCATTATTCTGCTCGCAAACAGACAACCCATTACCGACAGCGGGGCGGCAGCGAGAGCGGTGAAATTTATTAGTTTCCTAAAAATGGCGAGGTGGGGCGGCTGTAAGCTGCCTTACGACGGAGTATCCCGCACCGGCACATGCCCGTCTTTCCGTTCGAATAAATTACCGAAGGAAATCCCATCGCCTCGACTTGTCTCGGACGGGCGAGCGCTGGCGCAAGAAAAACCCAAAACGAAACGCGCGAGATTGAGCCACCATGGGGGTGATTCCGGAGCTGATAGTGCGAGCGGGACGAGCAGCAGCACGAGGACCTGGGGCACATTAAAGAGCAATTAAAATCCTGTCATAGGAGCTTTTGCACATGAAATATGAAGAGCCATCACGAGATCTGGGCGTATTTTTTCGCAGCAGAAAAAAATGCGGGGAAAGAATGCGAGGAACCAGGCAACCATGGGCAGTCAGCCAGGCAGCCAGGCGGTGGGGGAGCTGCTGTGCATGTGTGTGCTCGCATTTACATTCCCCAGTGCGAAATCTTTGATGGAGATCCTGGCTGACTTCTTGTGGATGCATCTGCTTTGCATTTTGCGCGCCCGAAAGGAGGCCACCGTGCTGGCTGGTGGCGGAGGAGGGCAGCTTTCCTGTGGGAATTCCACCATTTCCAGGTGACTTGAAGCCTTCCTGCCACGTCGTTTATCTGGGTTATGACGCTCTCAGTTGCAGCGAGCCACCGTGCCACCGTGCATCCACGTAGCGTGGCTCTCTGTTTTTCCAGGTGAGTTTATCTCATTTACATGCTGCGCTCATTTTTGTTTTTGTTGCATGGCCAGGAGCCAGGACGCGCTACCCGAGCTACGAGCTACGAGCTCCGCCGCCCCGATACCATCGCATCGCATCCATATTCACTGCGATGCGGCGGCATCTTCGGTGGGCGTTGCGTCGTCGATGTAACTTTCTAAATTACGATCTGCATCGTGCACGGCCCGCTGGGTAAGCATAAATACTCCGCCCGTCCACATGTGAACGGGAAATAATGGGAACAGCGGGTGCAACAGAAAAATGGGTTTCAACTGCACGCGCACGGCGGCGAATGGCTCCGTCTCGGCAACCGGCTGTCACCGGGAGCAGTCAGCAAATTAACGCCAGCCCAGTGAAGTCTATTGTGAGCTAGAGCGTCGCGGTTGGTGTTAATGTATTACAAATCGTGCAGCAACTTGGCATTAAAATTGCTGTGCGGCGCTTTTAGGGATATTGTTTCGCCGTAATGTGGTGTGAAGCTGCTGCGGTGGGACATTAGCTGACAACGCAGTGAAGTGGATTTTAGTTCGAGTCGGTGGATGGTGGGGCTTGGGTGGTTGGTATTTTTATTTGATGGGACATGGAACGTGATGGTGAGCGATGAACGATGAACGGATGCGTAATGGGTCCCTTTGGTGCAGGCACTGGGCGTGAGTGGGTGTGGCGCGTACGTACTGATGACCTCAAGTGCGTGTGTTCGGTCATTGACCGATGATGACTTCTGTGAGTGCTTGGCGGTGGCTACATCGGAGTGGATGAAAGGGCGTTGTCCCGAAAAGGAGGAAGAAGAGAATGGAGCAATTTTGAGTAAATGCACAACTATGTGGGTCTAAGGAGGAAAGGGAAGAGGGTCTTTCTTTCGTTGGAACACAGGTTCTTCTGGCGCTTTGAATTCGCTATAAAGTCTTCATGTGGTAGTACTGGCTATTGCGGACCTACATTGTATTTGCTTCGAAACCCAAATAAGGGTTGCCACTCGTCCGCTAAAAGATCAGAAATAAGTTACTGTGCGTGCCAACCGCGGACTACTCAATGATTTCGAACTTTTTGTTTAAAAAACTAATGTCGAGTCGAATTTGCGCGTGCTGGTTATTACTTATTTATGCCCTTAATTCTCCGTGATCAAGACACAGCACGGGCCGAAGGTATGAGGGAGAGATGGTATCTGTGCAGATTAGTCTTAAATGTTTGCGGATTATAGTCTATTGAGCTGGGAAGAGCATTCCATATTCGTGTGGTGCGGCTAAGAAACGAGTCTCCAAATTTGACTGTGCGTCCGAAAGCAGGATTAAGGTTAAACAGATGTGTATTCCTGGCGAGACGTGTATTGCGGGTGAACCAAGGGAGAGGACGAATGCGGTTGGCTAGCTCACTTGAGTATCATCAGACAGCATTAAGTTTTGGAAGCATTGAATGCCACTTTGTTGTTCTTACCGCAGTTAATTATACTGTCAAGATCGGAATACAATGTGCTTGACATACGCTGCCGTTCCAATACTACGTCCGAAGGGCAGGGTCGTGAATTTTGGAACGAATATGAAAAGCTGAGGGTGCTGTCATCAGTGAAGGAGTGGATTGGATTAGAAGTGACAGACAGGAGATCATTTATAAAAAGAATATCGGAGACAGAACAGAGCCTTGGGGGACACCAGCATTTATTTTGTGGATGTCCGACTTGAACCAATCCAGAACAATTTGGATTGAACGGTTCGAAAGGTAGCTCCCGCCTGCGAGAAAGGTGAATGGGAGAGAAGCGTGAACTCTACGAGGTGCACCAGCAATTGGATGTAGTCTTGACATCACAAACATCGGTCGACCAAGTCAAGTGGATGCAAGACTGCTTAGTTTTGATGACTGGAAACAGCCCACGACCCTCAGCCTTGGAAGGCAGCAACTATCCAGGCTGTCCTGACGGGAATAAAAATCCGTCGACTACACTGACTAAAAGGGTCTTCGGTTAGAGAAGGAGACGAAAACCGAAACGCCGGTATACTGACCAAGTCAGGGCTCATGTAAGTCAGCTTGGTCTTGATTATTGAAAGCACCGTGCCTAGCACTGTCACCTATGGAAACAAGCGATTGATCTAGCTCGGACCCTTGCAGTTAGTATTTCCAGTGCGTTGGTATAAATGTCGCACTACGCCAGAAATTAGAAAGAGCTCAGTCGATGTAGATCGACACCCACTTCGAGTTCAAGGCCTAATATGACAGCGTTCATAAAGATGAGCTATACAACTCTATATCTAGTATTGACATTCCTGCCAAACTCGGCAGGTTATGTAGAATAAGGATGGAGCATTCTTGCAACGAAATTACCCAGCACATATATTTTTTACACCACATTTGTGAAGTTCATGCAAATCTCATTCGCTGACGTCAGAGTCTGTTAAGGATTTTGTCCGCCTCGGCTCCCAAGTTGTAACGAACATCATCAGTTTGGAGATGAAACGCAGAATAAACCTTGCCAATCGCTGTTTCTTCTACCTCGAGGAGTCAAGCTCACATTGGCAGCCTATATAATCTTAAGAACAGATGAAGAAGTCTGCGGTCTGCGTGCAATCTTTGGTTCTGATTCGTTTACGTTGTTGCTTGAACTTAGCCAGGCGTCTACAGATTCAACACCTAAGATTGCTATGCAGTATGCAGTGTATAGTGCGTGGACAACACTGCTCTAGTCAGAAGAGTCTTCGACTCCGAACCAGTGGAACAATGCAATAGAGGACGCTGACGAAACCAATGTGGGAGAGGGCAAGTCAAGAAGGACCTCGACCAATTTGGAGTGCAATGTTGGAGGCTGCTGGCTACGGATTGTGTCAGGTAGAGCTGGTTGTATTCTAAGGTTCAGGTCTTACCCGGACTGTAGCAAAATTACAAGAAGAAGATTAATAGTTCGTTAGGACTTACCGTTCTCGAGGTATGTATTCTTATCTGCTTTTGGGCATTGGCAAGCGGCGTGGTACGAATCGCCGGAACAATCGAGAAATATGTTTCTCCTTTTGGAGCAGTTAATTTGTCTTCAATATCGAATGACTTAACGCCTTTAGAGCTAAGAGTATTTTTCATCAGGATATGTCAATGAGGTCGTTTATGCCGATCTGCTGCCATCATTACATCATCTGTGTTTCATATCAAATATTCCTTTTGTCGAGATAAATTCAATCCCTAGGGTTTCCTCCTCAAAGACATCATCAAGCCTGCCTTTACCCATCTTAGTTCCTTGTGAGAAGATTCCAAGATCTGGTGGTGAAAAATCCAGAATGGTGTGGCGGCTCCCGATGAAGAACCGAAGACCATAAGTTTCTTCTAAATAAACTTCGAGAAGACGACGGTGCTGGCTGCAACGTCTCCGTCGACTATGTCCATCGGTGGAACATTATGGACTTCGAAGTGGGTTTTCTTGACGATAAAAAAATCTAAGCGGAGTATCGTTATTGATTCTTAAATTCAAAGACGTGGCCCCTTACTTTTGAGATGGTGAGGCCTTACGGCCACCAAGTTCCAAGCAACGTCAACCGAGTAGACACGTTAGTGCAAAGAACCGTGCAAAAGTGTACTCTACGGTCTAAAAACAGAAAACCAATGAAACCGAAACCTCTCCCCACAACAAAACCATCTGCAGACCACACGCCAAACAAATAATAATCTTACCGGTGTTCCCCACAGTCAATGTCCCGCAACAGAATTGCGGCAATCTTGTAATTTGCAATTCCAGTGCAAAGCCAGTCCACCGCCTCTCGCAACTTGAATCGCCAGTCCCCAAGGATGCCCGCATTCCAATTCGAATTGCCTGCACCTAAATAACCAGAAACCACGAAATCTGCAAAAGTCATCTTGCTAGTCTGCCCCCGCTCCCACTCGTGTGTATCCACCGCAAACTTTAAAACTCCCCACCGACGGCTATTATGCCGTGTCCCATTTGTATTTAATTTTCGATTTGGTTTTTGATTACCGGCACAAGCCAAAGGAAGCAATTTGTATTCAACCGAAAGTACCATCGAATCCAAGGTGACTCCCTCTCCCTCCCTGGAATATTCAAATGGTTACCTGTATCTGCCCCAAATCAACATACACTCGCGGCACATCTGCCATTGTGACATTTCGGGTCGGAACACCAAAATCGACGGGTTGTCCGAGCGCGGGGTCGTCTCATTGGCTTTGGCCGCAGCTAACCGTTCTACGGCGCATAATTGTGGTCGAAACGCTAAATTGCCACGACCACCACCTACCAGCGCTGTCGATTCACGATTGCCGATGAATGCGAAGGAGTCGAGGGCACGTTCCTCGAGAACAAAGCCCCACACCACGCAGCCACTGCCCGCAGGATGTTGAACATCCTGTTTATCTCCTAAGCGTACGTGGAAAAATCATGACCAACAGAGCGGGCAACAAACGAAAGTTTCCCGCCGGAGGACGAGATAAGCCGCCACGGGTGGGCGTGTGTGTTTGTTGTCTGAACTTCAATGCCTGTGTGCCCGGACAAGGGATGTTTGCACCTTGTTTTCGCTTTTTTTTCCTGCCTTCTGCAAACTCCCCCGTGGGAGGCGAGTAAATATTTAATTTCGCTCAGCATAAGCCTCAAAGCGTCGCGCTGAAGTTTGCAGAATTTCAACCGAAAGCCGGGGGACCCACCACACACCGAAGGAGTGTGCTGCTTGGCCGATAATTGGGAAAAAAAACCTATGTACCTCCGATAGTTTGCCGCCCTACCCGCCCGCACGGGAAACCTGTTGTTTCGCTATCCGCTGCTCGCAGTATTCGATTGTTTGCATTAATTTTAAAGCAAACAACCTCAACGCGTGGGGATCGAAGTGAAGTTCTTCGAATTCTCTCGGTCGGCTGCAGTTCGCCTACGACCGGGGCTGAGGGAGTAACCACGCCTCTTGTGGTTGCGGAGAAATTTCATTAACAGTCAGTAACATGCGGAAGTTCTAGCAATTTCCACTTGCTTCCGCTCTCGCTTCGCGGATTATCGACATAACAGTGCGGTCGAAGGTCCGCACTTCCCTGTCGATGGTTATTTTAAAGTGTTCCAGAGATTTCATCATCGGGTCAAGTGGCGGTGCTGGTCTGCACTGGCGCTGCTCCTGACAAGCGGTCTTAAAATAACAGCGGTACTTCGAAGAACTGAGATGGGAATTTCTAAGCAAAGCGTGTGGGGGAGAGCCTGAGTTTGGCTTAAGATAGTGGCACTCGAAATTGAGCGAAAGTTGGGATTGTTGTTAGAGTTGGCGGGTATTTTTGATTCAAATTGAGCATGATTGAATCACTTCTGGAAGGCGAACCACAGTAACCACTCGTATTGATCGTGAGGCAAGTTTAGGAGCGAAACAAAATAAGAAATGCATATTGTGCAACAAGCACAAGACCAGTCTAGATGGAGAGGCACTTGGCTGAGGCCCAGGTCTACCCCGGACTATAGCGCCAGCCAAAGAAGAAGAAGTCTCCACAAACGCTGATTGCTCTTTTAAAAATGTGTACAAATTTGCACAGGAGGACAACTGCTGTTCGCAGTCTCTATGAGCAGAAGAGGAGAGATGAACACCGGCTTCTCAGGAGGAAAAGGAAGGAGCATGAGAAGCGCGCGATCGGCAGAATAGATGGATATCACTGCAGGAATGAGGTAAGTAAGTTTTACCAAGGAGTAAAGTAAAGCAGTCAACTCTAAAAGGTCCGAACCGAAGCCTGTAAGGATGATAAAGGGACCATCGTAGTAGAGTCACAGTCGATTCTGAGGATACGGTGAAACCATTTCTGCAGACTGTATAACAGCGACGAAGAACCAAATCCCGCTGTCAGGGAGAACGAACCGTTCAAAGTCCATTCGATGAAGATCAAGAATTCCGTACACCCAACACGGAAGAAGCGAGAATTACCATATCCAAGCTGAAATCCAACAAGGTTGCGGGAGTTTACTGCCTACCGGCTAAACTTTTTAAAGCGACAGACGTAGATTTGGAATGGAGCATGCACCAGCTCATCCATATGCTTGACAGATGGTATCTCAATATCGTTTTGCCCGGTCCTAAGGAAAGTAGATCCTCTAAATTGTGACAATTACACAATAACATTGATATGGTCGGGAGAACACGGGCTATCAGTGGAGGATTTGCTAGCATCGAGAGGGAAGCGGCTATGTTTGGAGTTGCGGTGAATGAAGGTAAGCCAAAGTATATGCTGTCTACAAACAAGCTTCATCAACACCGACATCTTGGACAGAGTGTCACAATAGACAGATACAGCTTCGATGTAGTTAAAGGCTTTATCTATCTAGGCTCTGCAATAGACTCCGGAAATGACAACACCGCCGAGAGTAAACGAAGGATAACCCTAGTCTAGCGTTGTGTCTTTGGACTTGATCGGCAATTGAAAAATAAAGTTCTGTCTCGGAAAACCAAGCTGTCCCTATATGAGACCTTGGTAGTGCCTGCCCTACTGTATGACATAGAAGCATGGACAAGCCAAATGAGGACTAAGTGATGCTTGGTCGAATATCCTTCGAACCATATTCGGTCCTGTTTGCGAAGAAAGTGTTTGGAGGAGAAGACTAAACGACGAATTCTACGAGCTGTACATCGACATTGGCCTAGTCGGTCGAATTCGATTGTCTGGACTCAGATAAGGGATATGTCATGTAGAGAGAAAATGGACACTTATGCTTCGAGGCTAACACTGAGTGACATCGGGGTAGAGGAAGACCTTATCTCCAATGGCGTAAGCAGCTGAAAAGAGATCTTCATCAGCTTGGTGTAAGAAACTGGGGCCGCCGTGCTCAACATCGCACGCATTTATGATTGTATCCAATATACCCAGGCACAGCACGAGTAGTTGCTGAGAAGCTAGGCCATGGCCCTCTACGGGCTGTAGCGCCACACATGTTATTAATATTATCAAAAACTTGACTTCAAATAGTCGATTGTCAGTCATGTCGCATGGTCTTGGCGGCCGAATGGTGGGCGCTTTCCATGAGATTCAATTTCGTCAAATAACTTAATCACAACCTTGGGTATTGTGCGCCTGTTAGATGTAACAGGTAAGGTATATAAACGTTGTTGAACTGTAGCCATATAATCGATCTATATCTAATACCATGATGTTTGATAGCGCTGCCATGCCAAAAAGAACAGTCAGTCTTTGTCTTGTCGATTTTGTACATCTTCAACTAATGACTAGCTTGCCTTTAGAAATAGTCGCTCAGAGAAAAGTGTGTGGCTTGGTCGTGGTGTTCTTTTTTGTTCATTTATCACAAAAACTCAACGAAAGAATTGTTCTTAAGCGTAAACTTATCTACTACCGTGAAGCGATGCGAGATGACATGTTAAACCTTAGGGAAAATGTTGACAGCTGGAGGTCATTTGTAAGTTTGGCAGCAGCTTTAGCATAACAATTGTTGAAACTGTCATCGACCATCTGCACCAACTCATGTGTAACATATGGTCGGAGGAATGCATGCCTCAGGAATGGAATCTGAACATAGTTTGTCCAATTCAGAAAAAAGGGGGTCTCCAAGTTGCGCCAACTATAGAAGCATCAGTCTTCTAAGCATCGCTTAAAAAATCGTATCTGCCGTGCTGTGTGACCGCCTAAAACCCTTCTTCAATAACCTGGTCGGTCCATACCAGTGTGGCCAGGAAAATCCATCATCGAACAAATATTCACACTACGGCAGATTTTGGAAACCCAAGACCAACACATCGCTACCATCGCATAGAGACGATCTATGCTAAGTAATGTCTAGTTTTGGCATAAAAAACTCGTTCGTTTCGGTAAGGACTTAACCAAGATCTTTGATGTTGAAAAAGGATTCATGCGTGTCATGTGGTTGCTGTAACATCATTCTCGACAAGACCGTGCGGCATTCAAACGTCAAATCAGAGGCACGATCTTCTACAAATCGGTGCAACTGCTCGCATGTGCCGATGACATTAACATCATCGAAATAACCCATCGGGCTGTCAGTGGATCATCGAGGAGGAAGCGGCCGAGATGGGGCTTGCGGTCAATGAGGGTAAGACAAAGTGTACACAAAAAGTATCCACAAAACGTTAGTATTAACAGCTACAACTTTGAAGTAGTGATACACTTTGTTTACCTTGGCTCCGAAGTTAACACAAGCAATGACACCACAGCGCAAATAAAACGGACGATCACGCTGGCCAATCGCTGTATTTTTGCATCAACCAACCAGTTTTTAAGCATTTTTGTCCAGTATGTAAGTTCATCATGAATATTGAAATAAAAATGAATTTAAAATGAAAAAAAAAATGAAAAAGGAATAAAGCTATCTCTCGAAGAACCAAGTTATCCCTACATAAGACCTTCATAGTTCCAGCACTGCTATGTGGCGCAGTCGAATGGACAATAACGAAAGTGGACGAGGATATAATAAGTTGTTTCGAGACAAAGTTCCTTCGAATTATCTTCGGTCTCGTATGTACGCATGGTGTTTGGAGTAGGAGACTGAACGACGAGCTGTACGGGCTGTACAGCGATATCGACCTGGTCAACGAATCTCTCGTATCAGATGGCTTGGCCGCGTCGAGCGAATGGACACCAATGCTCCGGCCCGGAAAGTCTTCGACTTCAACGCTGGGGGATAACGCCGTAGTGAAAGACCACGCCTCTGGTGGCGCACGCAGCTAGAAGGGAACCTCAATAAATCGAACGTTCGTGGCTGGAATCGATAGGAAAATATCGGGCTAGATCGAGTAGGCTGGCTCCAGTTTCAGAAGAAGAAAGAAGACAAGAGCTCTTTAGCTACATCGACTTAGCCAGAAGAGTCCTACGATTGAGATGGCTTGGTCATGTATAGCGGATGAAAACTAATACTCCGGCCTGGAAAGTCTTTGAATCCGCTCCAGAGGAAGGGCGCAGTAGAGCAAGAAGCCAACTTAGGCGGCGCACGCATGTAGAAAGGGTCCGCAACATGCTATGGGTGCGGAACTATGCCCTCCTATGCTTGTTGGTTGAGATTCAGGTTCACACCGCACTGTAGCGCAAAGATAAACGGTTTTCTTATACTACAATGGTAAACTACCCTATCGACACTAGTTAATTATGGAAGCTATTATATGCAAGGATTGCACCTAGAACCCTCACAAGTCGAGGAGATATCTCATAAACCACATCAATGCAACAACTCCACACAGTCTGCAGCTGGAAGTGTGTATCGTCGCCATCATTTTACTCATATCTTTCCGCATGGCATGGCCTAAAGCAGCAAATAAGGTATGGTCATACCCCCTGCCTCTGCCCCCTCAACACACTTCCCGGAGAAAGGCACCCGCACACGTCCCTTTTTGAAATCACACGTCATTTCCCCTGTAAATCGAATTCGCAATGAAAACACGACAACTCCATGAATGGGTCTTAGTCAGGGCTTATGTTTACGGCTGATAAAATAAGCCCTTTACCCGCATCCACATAATCGCATTTCCATAAGCGTCGAATAAAATCATCGTCATCCCGCAGGCGGGAGCTGGTAATCCCTCGGCAGGCATTGTTTATCCTTTGTGCTTAAATCAACACTTAATACTCTCCCAGTCAAGACTCTGCTCACGCTCGCACTCGCGCCCCTCAGTACCTGCTGCTGTCTGAGGACATGTGTAAAATAATTTCACTCGAAATGATCACGCAAATATTGTGACAGCAAATGTTTACTCAACACTTAGCCGAGATTAATTAGCTTATTTCGCCGGCACCTCCCAAGAGAAGGGCACGGAGATAGCGCCCCATGGTCCACGGGCACAAGCGACTTGATTTGAATGCAAACATTGGACAAAGCCCACGCGAGTCCTCAGGTGCAAGCAATACCCGCGACCACATGCGACTCGTCCCACAATCGATGCAATTAAATAAACCACCAGCTAACATATTGAACACACGAACACAATTAAAAGTTTTCGCATTAGCCGATGTCCCGGCAAGGGCTATCTCGCCATCGCCATCACCATCACCATCGCTGTGTCAACGACGATAACGATGACGAGCACAAAACACTGATGGATTGTGACTGAGCCGGTTGCGTAATGCCCATTCGGATCGCTTCAATTAGTTTTTTGCGATTTTCCAGCGATTTCCGTCATCACAATAATCGCAGCGGAGCCGACCAGATGCCAGATGCTAGATGCCCTGCCGAGGGGATTTAATCAGCGCCAAAGCTTAATTAGCCAATGACTGTGTCAAACGCGAAACTTTGTCGTCGCCGAGTTATGCAACGCGATTGTGGGGCCAAATATTGACTGGCGCCCCACCCCCAGCGCTCGGCTCGAGTGACACGGTCGGTCGCACAAAAACGACCCGCCAACGCTATTGGAAAATTGTGTTTTCGTTTTTATTTCGCAACGATTGGTTTTACCTGTCATCGGGTTTCAGCTGCTCGCCACGCCACCGAGCGCGGGAGCCTTCAATCGGGCAAAAACTTTCGACTACCACACAAAAAGTAATCGCTTGACGGGCTGCCGGAGCTGCGGAGTTAACATTTCGAGCTCACCTCGCCGCACCCGGGGGACTGCAGTGTTTCAAAGTTTCAAGTGGCGCGTTGGTTTGGATTGGACTTTTCCGAACAACTTCCCCCGTCGAACGGCAGCTTTTTCCTTTCCGCCCGAAAGCCGCAAAATTGAGAAATATTTCGCCAGCGCTGCACCGTGCTCCACGCAACAAATTAGAAATGCATTTCTTGTGGACATCGCCGGCAAGCTCGTATGAATACACTCAGTTGTGGGCGGGTCACCACCCCCTTTCATTAGATTTCACGAGCGGGCGGTGGGTGGTCATGTTCGGAACTTAAATTCAATTGGAATTTTTTTCGGAGTCGAACTGTGCGATCCGGGCGACGATGTGAGGGGGATAAATTATACATGCCATACGTGCGGACGGGGTGGTGTCAGTTTCGAGACACAGGCAGTGGTTAGCATGTGACAGCTTCTGGTTAAAAGTTTCGGCAAATAACGACAACGAGCAGTTTGTGGGTTTTCGTTTTTCTCTGCGGGAAACATTGCTGTTGACAGTCATGAACTGGAATACGTTAGAGTCCCGGGGAACGCTTCAGTCCGTGCGGTGACAGCTGGGAAGGATGGCTTTATCTCGCACAACAATCCTCATAAGGACGTATTCATTTGGAAGACGATGCGAGTGCTCGCTTGCCAACTTGGATAATTGCTCGTCTCGTGTGTGGGGGCTGGAGGCGGGGTTTGAATTCGAGATAGTTGTTTAAATGCTTGCAGAGACAAATCCATTCTATGTCCGTCGGTGTCGCACCATGCAGATGATGGTGGTGTTTGTGAATATTTTTTGCTGGGGGGTGTGTTGACAAGCTGACCGTTTATGTATGTGCCAATGTTTATTAGCATTTTCGGGAAGGAAGTCGCTTTAGTTTTGCAAGCGACAGCTCAAACATTGCAGATAATAAAATGGCATCATTCGAAGTAGCTGCACTCTCAAGAGGACCTTTGTTGATACATCGATAAGAAGGTGTTCGCTGCACAACAGTCCAAGTTAGGCTAACAATTTCTGGTCACTAACACTCTGTTCGGTAAAACAGCGGTAAAAAACAAAATCAATCCAAAAATATTAAACCGCTTAACTTCGCGAACTGAATAAATATTCCAAATAATGTGTAGCTATCGCCAAAGAGACTAGGCTCTAAAATGATTGCGGAAAGACAGATTGTGTCTCCTAACTCGACCCAGGAACACTCGACTCTCTTGTAGGTAGTGAAATGATCACTGGGGCCTAGTCCGATATGCGACGAAAAATTATACTAAGATCTGGAGGTGCTTGGAATGGTGGAAATGCTTGGAAATGGAGGGTGAGGTATTCCGAGTACAGCATCTGCTGCCTACTCTCTCCGTTCACGCATGTTGCGATGGTTACCGAAATTCATAACCTCCCTATCTTGTGCCTTACGTTTAGCTAACACACTGCTGGAGATCAGAGAGTGAATCGTTGGCCTTGATAGAGTAGGTTTGTTCTGAATGGTGGCCTGTCTCGATGTCGTACGTTCGATTCCTGCTCTGTGCGACGATAACAATTTTCACTACCCCACCTCTTTCGAGTTACTGACAATGCTCAAAGAGTATTTCCTGTCTAGAGAAAGCTTCTCAAACTTTGCCGTTCGGATTCGGCATAAAGCTTTAGGTCCCTTCCACTCGTGAGAGAACAATAGCACGCACAACACGAGTGGTTGCTGAGAAGCTGTAGCGCGACCCATATTATTATTATTGTTCTGGAATGTTAGAATGTTAGAAATATGTCGACTGACGTAAAGTTGATGTATTTAACACAAATATTCATATCCTACTCTTGTCGTCTCAAGTGAAAAATATACACATAGAATACTCCCAGCGATCAGAAAGAGAGACATTGTTTACCGATGGTGGAGACGATTCCTGTGCACGGATAGTCACAACGAATATATAGTTTGGAGAAACTTACTCACCTTGCTGGTACGAGCAAGTATTACAAGTCTAAATTTAATTGTGATGGGAAGATGGGTTCGAAATAGGAAGAGTGGATACATACTCAGTCGGTTGTGTTATATTTTGCATAAAGACATAGTCTGTTCGACTGCTTAATATTCACTCTGACTTTACCATATAAAAGAGTTCCTTACATAACCCACATTTCAACACCATAATCATAACTTTGACGTTTTCCGAACATTGGAAGCGAGCAAAAATAAGCCCCGTTCCTAAGCCATAGTATAGCCCGATTGCTATTCTTTCATTTTTGCTAAAAGTGTTGTAATCTACTGTCAGTCGAGCGATTGAAGAACACAATCTAATAAGCAGAAGGCAATCAGGACATAGCTGAGAGCAGCAACTAGAGCATGAGAAGCGCGCGGTCGAGGAGATGGAGAGGTGTTATGGCAGGAATGACGTCCGAAAGTTTTATCAAAGGGTAAAACAATTATCCAATGGATATAAGACTCGGACAGAAGCCTGTCGGGATGGAAATGGACATCTGGTAGTAGAGTCGCAGTCGATACTGAGAATCTGGAAAGATCATTTCTGCAGACTGTTAAACGGCGATGAGGACCAAAATACCGCTGTCAGGCAGAATGTTGCACTCAATCTGGACGATGACGGCCGCGAATACCGTCCCCCAGACTTATACGAGGTCAAGGTAGCAATATCAAGACTGAAGTCTAACAAAGCTGCTGGAGCGGACGGTCTGCCCGCTGAAATATTTAAGGCAGCTGGAGATGATCTGGTTGGGCGCATGCACCAGCTCATCTGCAAGATATGGTCTGAGGAAAGCATGCCCGACGAGTGGAATCTCAGTATCGTTTGCCCGATCCACAAGAAAGGAGACCCCTACAACTGCGCCAACTATCGAGGGATCAGTCTTCTTAACATCGCATATAAGATCTTCTCTGCCGTTTTGTGTACCCGCCTGAAGCCATTCATTAATAATCTGATAGGTCCATATCAGTGTGGCTTCAGGCCAGGAAAGTCCACAACAGACCAAATCTTCACACTACGGCAGATCCTGGAAAAGACCCAAGAAATGCAAATCGACACTCACCATCTGTTCGTCGATTTCAAGGCCGCATGTGACAGCGTGCATAGAGACGAGCTATACAACGCCATGTCTAGTTTTGACATTCCTGCCAAACTCGTCAGGTTGTGCAGGATGACGATGGAGAACTCTCGCTGCTCCATCAAGGTCGGTAACGAACTCACCGAGACCTTCAATGTCAAAAAAGGTTTTAGACAAGGCGACGCGCTGTCATGTGATTTCTTTAACATCGTGTTGGAGAAGATGGTGCGAAACTCACACGCCAACACTAGAGGCACGATCTTCCAGAAGTCCGTGCAATTGTTAGCATACGCCGATGACATTGACGTGATTGGCAGAACTCAGCGAGCCGTCAGTGAGGCTTTTGCTAACATTGAGACGGAAGCGGCTAAAATGGGTCTGGCGGTGAATGAGGGCAAAACGAAGTATATGCTGTCCTCAAAAAAGGACATACAACATCGACGTCTTGGACAGAGCGTCACAATGGGCAGCTATAACTTCGAGGTAATCAAGTACTTCACTTAACATCACATCAGTAAGTAAGTAACATCAGTACCGAGATCAAGCGTAGGATAACTCTTGCCAACCGCTGTTTCTTCGGGCCCAAGAGGCAATTGAGTAATAGAGCCATCTCTCGAAGAACCAAGTTGACTCTATATAAGACTCTGATCATCCCAGTCCTGCTATACGGCGCGGAGGCATGGACAATCTCGAAAGCGGATGAAGAAGTCCTTGGTCTCTTTGAAAGTTCTACGCACGATCTTTGGTCCTGTTTGTGTTGACGGGTTCTGGAGAAGAAGATTCAATCACGAACTGTACGGGCTGTACAGCGACATGAGCCTAGTTAGGCGTCTACGGATCCAACGCCTACGGTGGCTAGGTCATGTAGCCGCCACAGCTCCGACCCGAAGAATCTTCGAATCCGAACCTGTCGGGCAACGCAACAGAGGACGCCCGCGTTTAAGGTGGCGCACCCAAGTGGAGAAGGACCTCAACCAACTTGGTGTGCGAAACTGGAGACAGCTAGCCAGGGATCGCGCTAGTTGGAGAGGCATGTTGGTTGAGGCCCAGGTCCACCCCGGACTGTAGCGCCACACAAAGAAGAAGAAGAATCAGGACATAGCTGCGTTACAGCCTTACTAGAAGTAACACACTATATACGAAAAGCTATTGAGGAATATAAAACTACATTGCTATCCTTACTTGACTTTTCGAAAGCATTCGACAGTGTTAACCCGTCGATACTTGTCACAAACTGCCCACACAATTAAACTTCTGTAATCCCACTAACAAGTTAATCTATTCAGACCTCACTAACCGGACTCGAGCTGTTTTATAGAACTCAAAACTGTCGTCCTTTTCCAATGTTCACAAGGGAGTAGCTAAAGGTTTTATTCTCGGTCCGTTATTGTTTGCAATGTTCCTTAATGATCTTCCTAATGTTTTGTCTTATTGCAAATTCCACATATATGCAGATGATATCCAAGTCTACCTAAGTTTTCCTCTAGATGTGATTGAAGATTCAGTTGCTAAATAAAACGAGGATATGTGTTCGATCACGAACTGGGCTGATCCTGAAAAAAACCAAAGTCATTCCATTCTCAAAACACCATCCCCCTCTTTCAAACTTTCTTCTTTAAACTCGAATATGTTACCTGTGGGAAAAATCGAATAGGGAACTAATATGACTGTGTAGACAGTACAATGTCCAAGGTGTATGCGTCACTTTAAGATTTGTCAATCAGCAAAGCACTCAAAGGGCTTCTGTTGATCTACGGGTGTGATTTGTTAACTGACTGTGATAATGTCTCAATGTGAAACTTGGTAAAAGCAATCAACGCGACTGCACGGTGTGATTTTAACCTTCGAAGATTTGATCATGTCTCGGTCTCAATGAACTTGCTGTTTGCTTAAACTTTTCATTTATTTGTAAACTATTCGGGGGTTGTACACTGAATTAAATACAACGAAGCTACTTAATCCAACAATCTCTAAGAAGTAAATGAGAGGAAAATGATTTAACAATGTTTCCCTTTTCGGTTCTAGAAGATCGTAGAGTATAAATGTTTCATTCCGATTTAAAACGGAATGAGCTTATTTTCGAATTTAAAAGTACATTTCAATCAAAAATGTTTTCACGTACCGTGCTCAGCAAAGGTGTGCTCATTCAGGGCAACTAGACCCCCCGACGTTGAAGTCGAACAAAATTTGGGGAAGATAACAATTCACCTATTTTTGACAGTGGTTATTTTGATGTAATTTCTGGTCTTGTTGTGCCTATATTACAGTGATTTGAAGTCCAGTTCCAGTCCTTGGTTCTATTGAACAATCAGTGGAAACTTCAATATAGTGAAATATAGCTGCCGTACGTGAAAGTGTGCAAGAGCCAGACTGTTACAGACAGACTTGTGGGCCTGTGTAGGGGAACTTGAACCTACATGTGTACACACAGAGTTCTACTGATCCATAAGCTCACCAAAGCAACACTTTTTTTTACCAGATTCTGGAGCAGTTGAACCAGAGAATAACAAGAAAAGCCTTAGGTCAGGTAAGGTTATAGTGGCTGACTGCTGTCACACTTAGGTCAAGGTTATTGTGATACTACGCGGATTGACTTCTCCTGACACTGGAACCAGTTGGTGCATCTAATGAAGCGATTAAGCTGGCCAATGCTGACAATGTCTAGCTCGTTATGGCCGCCGAAGTAGTAGGCCTCTAAATGTAGGAACCTACGACTAACAAGAGCACTATAGAAGCAGAGAAGTTGATGAGTGTTATCTTTCTCCTCTTCATGCATGCAGCTTCTGCAGAAATCTATGTATGGGGCACCCATCCTGCGAGCATGAGTGCCAATTGCACAGTGGCCGGGTATGACTCCTGTGATAGTTCTTAATGAGTGTCTGCTGAGTCTAAGTAGACTGAGTGACCGTCTTAGGTTAAGTGATGGCCAGATTTCTTTTGTTTTATGTCAGGTGGTGCCTTCTAGCCATTTGTCGTTGGCTAGAAGTGGTTTTCACTGTCTGATGATACGCTGTAGCGATCAGCATGGATGGTGGTACCTGCACCCTAGAAAGAGCCTTGGGTTGTAACGAAAAAGTTCCTAGATTGGGAACGATCTCAATTTCCATCAGGTTTCAAAGCACCAATGATTCTTACATGCGTTATCGTCAACAGGAGCAAAGGACTAGTGACCTCGAAATTAACATAACCATGCAAAGTCTGATCTACGCGTCCTATTCATCGTAAATGGGTCTTCTTAGATGAGTGGCCCCGAGCTGCTGATGTTGTCTGACAACACCTGACGCGCGAGTTTTCTATAAGAAAATTGTCTGAATTTTTCCCCTCCCAACAGTTAACACATTCTCGACACGATACGCAAGCCAACGTAGCAAAGTTCTCCAGCTTTGCATATTCAGTTTAAGCCCAATCGCCAGAGATTCCATATGAGCGCAGTGCCTACTCCCAGCGATGCCCCATCAATTCTTTATGTTCTCTCCACGTGAATCAGTCTGAAAATCCCCCAAGGCCAATTGCATATTCATCATAATTACCTCTTCGCCTCTAAATGAACCCACAGCGTTGCCTTCTGAAACGAGACAGAGAGAGGAGAGACATGGTTTAGATATCAATTAAATGGCACTGGAATTTTATATTTAATTACATCCATCTAATTAAAAACTCATTTACACAAATCACAAGTAAGACACACTCCGAATTGCCCTATTAATCAGTATAATGCCGCACTAAACATCCACGCCCCGGGAGAAGAGGCACAGCGTTATCCCTCTGACCACACATACAGCTAATAACGAACACATTCCCCGCACAAATGACACAAAGTCCTGCCGAAGATGGTAAACAAATTATCATCACCCAAGCCGTTGTCGTCGCTCCCCGGGGCGGCATCCCGCGCTCGGATGTGGTTTGGTCGTTAATGAAAATTTCACAAGCCTCGTGGTACATATAATTAAACACATCGCAGACACGCCTTCAATCGCAGACGGTTTAATTACACGAACGTTCGCATATCCTGCTGACTCCACGCGAAAAATATAAACCGCCCGTTCGCCCGTTCCCCGGGCGAGCGCCTACGCGGCGATAACCTTTACAACATCGGCTGTACATTAAAACCAAGAATGCGAGGGCAGAAATCGCAAACGTTAGCTAATTACTGCTGCCTTCGAGATTCAATCCGCACAGGGGGGTGGGTGGTGGTGTTTTCGTTTTATTGGAACGCCTGCCAGCAGCCAGAGTCTATCATAATTCCAGATCATTAATTACTTCGGGGTACTTTGTCGTCGGGGCGTTATCGTTGTCTCATCGCAGTGTGCACTCTGGTCACGTCACGGCGCAGCCCAGAACGGCACGCGAGTACGGCTGGCTGACAACAGGCCTGCGACCCGTACACCAGAAGCAATGAATAACCGAGCAGTTAGTACACCTCCCCCAGCGAATTAATGAATTCACACTGTGAGCCCCCGTTCCAGTTGCAGTTCACGAAAATTGATTTGGTCGCCCCCTTGTCGAACGTCAGGCCGGGCAGCCGTGTAAAGTCCTTGATTTATTGCAACGTGTCGCGACTCGCTATCACTATTCAAATTTATACCGCTCTGCGGCAGCCGAGGCGCGGCGCGGGTCGTGCGAATAATTCAGGCATTTATCCGGGCGCTTTGGATCAAATTTTAATTACAGCGACCACGGGACATGCCGGGCAGCCCCAACCCCACCGCAAACATGTTACCATATTCATCGCCGATGCGGCTCATTGAGTGTATTAAATCGCATGTGCCACGGTTTCGTGTGCAATTGTCGACCGATAAAACCGTGAATTCTCGTAAATTACTGCATCTGGTATTGTTATCCTGGCGCTGATGTGCGCTCTTTTTGTTGCGCTCTTTGCACCCGGCCGCGAACAAATCTCCTTTGCGTGCGCTTGCATTTTGCCCGTAGAGTCCGTCGCTCGGTCGTTCGGTTTATGTTAAAATTTATTGCTTTCCCATGCAAAATGCCATGGATCTCTCGTCGGGTTGGCCAATTTATTAACCACACGTTGGTTTTATTTCCATAATTTGGTTAACGAAATTATGCAAAACTCGGTTGCAATATTCCCTCTCGGCCAGCGGCAGCAATTTTATCTAAATCAGGACATGTTATGGGGCCTTCGGTGGGTCGAAAGAAACGTGGCGAAGTGCGCGCCTCCTCCGGGGGGGAGGGCGATGGATGGAAGAACCTGTTTGTTTTCGAGCACACTCGGAAGGGTCCACTTTGAGAGAAGAAAATATTTCTCTTTCCTTGGGAATGCAAACAATATCTTGCTCGAAGGACCAATTATGGTAATACGGTGATTCTATTGTCAGTCAAGCGACGCTGGGAAACCATGAATTGAGTGCAGTTGTTATCTGTGTCTCTCTCAAACGGAATGCTCGGCAGTGGAAATCCTAATGAGCGGCATCCGGGTGTGGTCTTGGATCGATGCCGGGAATCTTTCGTGCAATTGGTTATGTTTGAGTCAATTGAGAAATGTCACGAAATTGAGGATTTTTAAAAGTAATTGCACTTCGAATTGAGGCTTCCGTTTGGCAAAAGCAATCGTCTGGGTCTGACTTTCCCAGTGCTCCGACACGATAAAAGGGGTCTGCTAGAAAGTCTCTAAGAAGTGCCAGTGTGGCAGTTAGTTGGAAGCGTTGATGCGGTATATGAAAATTAATGATACCGAATCCTTAACTTTCCTCGGCTACAGCTATCGGTTATTGATGGACAACAAGTTTTGATGTAGGAATACATCATTTTATGAGAGCTCATCAATGTCGCGTCGACCATCTGAAAGCTCCGCAGGCCATGCTACAATGTTAATTGATGAGTCGTAAAAAGGTGTAGAACTGCTGACACACCAAGCGAGTTCCAGAGAAACGGACTTCAAGTAGGGGACTCGTCTATATCTTGGACACGTTAGATTGCTGCACGCAGACAGGGAGTTTTGCTTAAAAAAGCAATGGCACCCACTTCAAATTAGAGATCCTTTGATTGAGCCAGGTGTTCTACGTTCAATGTCAAATCAATAGTCTAAGAAATGGAGACCGAAGCCTGCTGTTACAGCGTGACTAGCCTAGACACTTCTGCCAATATAGAGAGCAAAGCAATTTTCATATGATTTTAGTACAATGCAACAACATCACAACATCCTCAGATCGTACGCCGCTCAGTTAAGGCTCCACAGTCCGTACATGTGACTGCTCGCAAGTGCTGATAGTAGCGAGCCACCAATGTGGTACAAAAGATAGAGTCCACAGCTTTGGATCAAGCTTAGAAGAACGGTAAAGGACAGACGATTTCGATCAATCTGTCAGATCTATACAATGGGTCGTCTCAGCTGTGCCATAAATAACACAAACAATCTCAGTGACGCAATCAGGCGCGGGATTACTGCTGAGTCCTACTGTACGCACTGCGGAGCAGTGTCACAAAAAATTAAAAATTTAAAGACCTTTCCGCGTTTTGAGTGTAATCCTTAAATTGAATTGAAGTAGGTTGAGCAGTGATATTCAACTTAAACGATAAGTCCAGCTGGGCTATAATAACTAGCGCCTATGTAGTAATAATAATAATAATAATATGGGTGGCGCTACAGCCCATGGGGCCAAGGCCTAGCTTCTCAGCAACCACTTGTGTTGTGCGTGCTATTTTTCTCTCACGAGTGGGAGGGACCTTCAGTTTTATGCCGAATCCGAACGGCTTTGTTTGAGAAGCTTTTTCTAGACAGGAAATATTCTTTGAGCATTGTCAGTGACTCGAAAGAGGTGGGGTCGTTAAAATTGTTTTCGTCGAACAGAGCCGGAATCGAACCTACGACTTCGAGATTGGGGTCGACGCACATACCCACAACGCCACGGTCCACCACCTATGTAGAGCCTATAGAAATCGTGACGATGAACCGATGAATATTTAATAATGTGTGCAAAACCAAAGCTTGTTGGAAATCAGAGATGGTGAAGGCAGAAGCTAATTCAAAAATGAGGTGAAAAACCATTAAAATTCGTAACCAACCGATATATCAAACAGGCTACACCCTGGTTTACCATCAGAGCTTTTCAAGGTCTAGGCAAAAGATCATTAAATGATTTTGGAACGACGAAAAGAAATATCGGTTCCGTATGCCTCATCTACAAAAACAGACAATCAAAGAAGTGACGAAAGGAGATGTTCTTAGAGTTAACGATGATAAGACGATCTGTTGATCAGGCAACATTATTTAACTTACCACTTGGGACAAAACGTAGCGGCGCGTGGCGTTGTGGCTATGTATGTCAAAGAGTATTTCCTGTCTAGAAAAAGCTTCCCAAACGTCCACTCACGAATAACATATACAACACGAGTGGCTACTGAGACGATAGGCCCTTGCCTTCTACGGGATGTGGCGCCACCCAGATTATTCTTATTATCACTGAAGTTTTTGATAAGTTGGAATCCCACTATGGATTGGACCAACAATGATCTAAGTGAGCTGTCAATTTCGTTGACAATGACCTAATCTGACTCACTCTAAAGAATGCATACTAAAACCTTCTACTACAGCGTGACTAGCCTAGACACTTCCTGGAGAACACAGAATTGATGTATGCCTTCACTGCAAGGCGACTACATCACCAGTATCATTCTTCAGAAGATTGTGCTAAGCTCACTTGAAGATCCATATAACTGCTGTCAGGGCAAATTAGCCTTATTGGTCGAAAACAGTGAGCCACCCACGACCCTTGCTCCGGTTAGACGGGCTCCGGCTTAGACGAAGAGTAAAGAACATACGACGTCGATAACTTGGGCAGAATTTCACAATGGATCGTCATCGGGCGTCTCTTAAATAACTAGAGCCTATGTAGAACTTATGGAAAGCTTGACTATGCTCCGATGAATATTAAATTGAATAGACGAAGTAGAGAGCATGACCTACAGCCAAACCTAGACAATGTCGAGGCCCGTACAGTTCTGTTGCTTATCAGGCAACGAAGTAGAGACCGATCACAATGAACGTCTTCCACAACAAAGAGAAAAGCCACATGTAGAGTTAAACTGTAAGCATCTGGCAAAATATTATAATGGCTGGAGAGGCACTTTATAAAGACGATGAACTGAACGACAATTCTATATGATTGTGCCAAAAACTAAAGCATGTGAACAATTGGAGATGGTGAAAGCAGAAGATAATTAAAAAATGAGGTGAAAACCACTAAAGTTCGTAGCTCACCCACCATCAGAGCTTTTCAGGGCCGGTGGGTATGTTCAGGTAGGCATCAGATCATAGGAAGAATTTCGGAGGGCGAAAACAAATATCGGCTCCGATGCCTCATCCACAAAAGCTGCAATCCCCCGCAGTAATTGTTGTGGTGTATCGGTTGAAAACCCACGAAGAGTTACGGAGGTGACACAACAATCGAAGCCCTTGTCTTAGAGTTACCGATTGTAAGACGAAGTATATTCTGTTGACCAAGCAACATTCCGCCACTCACCACTTGGGACAAAACATGACGGTCGACTGGAACGTTTACTTCCCAAAAGTCACCATAATGTGGATCCCTCATGATCGATACTACACCAGAACGGAAGGTAGAAATACGTCTTTGAATCCGAGCCTTCTGGCTTAAGAAGGAGAAAAAAGCCGAACGTGCATTAGAAAGAGCAACTAGTCGCTGTGTTGATATAACTGAAACTGGCAATATCAACGACGATATCAACCGTAGTATAGCTTTCGGGACACAGGCTTATCAGCAGAAGGATAAAGCAGACTTTGTGTAAGACACAGGGAAACATTTATTTTGCAAACGGTGAATTTAATTCCACAAAAATGCAACTGCAACAACACAAAAACCAACTAATTTGCAGACAGTGCGGAAATGAAGACGGCGCATTTAGTTCCACATAAATTCAGCACACAAAATTTTAAGACGTTGCATTTATTTTCACGTTTCCACGATCGATGGCAGACGCATACAAGAGGTTTCAAATTACGATCAAAGAACGACCAATCCGATCGAAGCAATTAAACTGTCTTGTATAAATAGAATCAAAATTTATTGAAAAAATCAGATCAGTATAACACTCAAGCAGTTTGCTTCTTCCCTGAATAGCTATCTCCCCACCAGTGGTAAGGTGGCTATTCAATTCAGCAGACTTTATACAGAAAAAGGAACTGGGGACACATTATATTGTAGCGCTGGACTGGAGAATATGTAGTATGACTCCTGATCTTACCAATGGCAGACCCACCGTCTTGAAGTCTTGAAGTGTATAACGCTCAAGCTTTGTACTCCTAGAACAAAGGCACAAGCAATCGGAAGGCCCTTGTTATTCGGGAAGTGTGATGATTCCGAAACATGTTCGGGTTGTAATAAGATCCCTCGTAGCGGAATCCATGTAGTGTCGGCTGCCCACTATTTCCTCGCTTGCGGTTTGTCCATTCACAACTTCCGGTAGAACATTGGACATGCACAAGAGAACAGGAATAAAAGCTGAGATTTACGCCATGGGTATTATCACATGTCGAAAAGCAGCTCACGCTCCCACGATCGACCTTAGCCTTGCCAATACACCAGACCACCTCCTCAATGAAATTGTGCTGCTCTGAATATCGAAGGTGTGGTGGGACAAGATGAGAAAGGTGGCGCCATGAATGCGAAAGTTTGTCCGCCAACATGGGCTAAGCCCCTGGATCTTTGGAGGCAGAGTCACTGCACTACGGCTTGGCAATCAGCTTCTTTTTCTTTGGTTTTGTGTGTGTGCTTTATGTTAGCCACCATTAGCCTCCTCAGTGAGGACCGCCTATCCACTTTTCTCCCAGAAATCACGAAAATACAACGTTCATCTCCACAGACTATGGCGAGAATGTGAAACAATGAATGAATAACCGACGGAAGTGGCATGCTCCCTTCCCCTACTCCTTGACCGACATCTCCTCAACCGCACTGCTCATCCATTTGACGTAAGAAAACGAAAAAAAAAGCCCCTACCCTTATCACAAATAAACCCATTATCCCCTCAAGAGCCACGCAAAAAAGAGGTTAAAGTGTCAATTTGTTTGAACAATTTCCTTGTGCCATCTAGTCATTGAATCGGCTCCTTCCCGCACGGCATCCGCCGCCTTTATTCGCTCATTCGCTTGCACAAATTGCTCTCGTTCCCCGTACAAGGCCACTTGTGACCGATGCAGACGAGCCATTAGAACCAGCCCAAGTGCCATTGTCGTTAAAAGTAATTTCTGAAAAGCATCTAATTTGACCTAACAAGCTGTTAGCATTAAAAATCACAGCATTAGGCGACACCTAGGCCATGGCTCGAGTGAGAAGACGCGACGCGATGGAATCGTGGCAATCTGTGTGCGAGATGGGAGGAATACATGAGCCATCAGCAGTGCTGGTCGGTGTTAATAAAGCTCTCCACACTGCGGTGGTGTGGGCCGATGAGCCCATCGGCCCTTCGTTCGTCCATTTGCCGACATCACCATCAACAACAGCAACAACATCATCAACATCATCCTGTCAGCATGGCGGACTCTTTGCCGGCTCGCAGCAGCGTGCCTCCTGGCTGCCTGGTTCGACACCCGGCGACGGTGTGCTGCGCTACTTTCCAATTATTACTTTTCCATTTTCCACTTTCCTCACATAATTCCGCTCCCTCTCATTTCCATGTCGCCCCCCGTTTTTGCATTTCCCATGGCAGCACGGCCCAGCAAGGTGCAGGATCCCTGACGGCATCACTAATGAAACTTAGCGTGTTGCCGTGTAGCTGCTCCAGCTAACTGTTATTTATTTAGTAATTACATAACTTTATTGCGAATGACATGCAAATATCCTTTTATGGTTTAATAAATAGGCGACACTTTTACACCATTTGGCCGTGGAGTGCATATCGCTCGTGCAAGACGGACGCAGTAAACACACCACACACACGCACACCGAGCGTGTAATTTAGGTCTCCGCCTCCGTCGTCCTGCACATTTATGATAAGTATCTTAAATGACATAAATTGTATCTTTATTGGCAAATTGCTACGACCGACGGCAGCAGCAGTCGCAGTGGCGGCTTAAACTTTCCCGCTTGGTGTGAGCGAGTGTGGCATAGGCACACGCCAAGAATTGCTATGACCAGCCCTCCCCCCGGGCAAGGGTTGGCAAACAGTCGAGCACCGGCGGACGGGGGGACCTGAACTGAACTTTGGAAGTTTTTGCACATGTGAGTCACAAATTGGGCAAAGGTTACGATTTCATTTAGTTATCTTTCCGGGCAATTGCTCGGGTCTCGGGCGGGTTGGCCTGCTTTGCTTGCGAACGATGCATTGTGCATAATTAATTTTCTCGCCACAAGGGCTGAGTGGGGTGGGATGCAGCGGAGGCAATGCGGTCAGAATCGGGACAAAAGATTTGTATGCAAGAAATTGTCTTTGCGCAGCGGACAATTAGTGTTCTGTGGAACACATGGATTAACGAGTGTTTTCAGTTAATGGCGAGGTGGTGGGAACTAGTAGTGCGGGCGCTAGCACTTGTGTTATTTCAGAAAAGTCCTCCGCTACAACAACGACAAGTGAGCTCGAACGAATAATGGCTTAATGGTCATTGGACAATGTCTAGATGAATCAGGTTAATAATACGAGTTGCATGAACCTAGCAAGGTCCTTCCAGCAAAATGATTTGTTTTAAACTTCACGCGTATGATAGCATTTATAGAGACGAGCTTTACAGTGCAATGTCTAGTTTTGGCATCGCTGCTCCATCAAGGTCGGTATAGACCTAACCGAGACCTTTGATGTCAAAAAAGAATTCAGACGCGCTGTCATGTGACTTTTTCAACGTCGTTCTTGAAAGAATTTTTTAAAACTCGAACGCCAACACCAGAGGAAATATCTTTCAAAAGTCCGTCCAACTACTCGCATATGCCGACGACATTATCGGAAGAACGCAGCGTGATGTCAATGGCGCTTTTGTGGGTATTGCAACGGAGGCCGCGAAGATGGGTTTAGCGGTAAGCGAGAGTAAGACCAAGTACATGCTGTCAACGAGAAAGGACACCCAACACTGACGTCTCGGTCAGAACGTCACGGCAGACAGATATAACTTTGAGGTAGTCAAAAACATTGTCTACCTAGTAACCGCTATCAATTCAGACAACGACACCAGCGCTGAAATCAAACGAGGAATAACTCTTGCCAAGCGCTGCTTCTTTGGGCTAAGAAAGCAATTGGTAAACAAAGCCCTCTCTCGAACAACCAAAGTAAGGCGCTGCAAGACCTTAGTCCTGCTACATGGCTCGGAGGCATGGACTGTGTCAAAACCGCATGAAGCTACTCTTGGCTGTTTCGAGACGAAAATTCTTGGTGAGTGTAGGACGAGATATAACGACGAACTATACGGACTGTTCAGCGACATCGACTTAGCCAGAGGAGTGAAGATCCAACGATTGAGATGGCTAGGTCATGTAGAGCGGATGGAAACCAATGCTCCGGCCAGAAAAGTCTTCGAATCCACCCTTTAGGGACAGCGCAGTACTATTTTTCGCAGTAGCATTTTTCAGTAATCCAACTGTACACACAGAGTAAATTTCTTCGGGTTTTTTTCGGACAACGACATAGTGCCTTATGAATTTTCGTCGGGGAAGACTCTGAACATGCCTGATCGTCCACAAATGACGCAATCTAAGAACTATGAAGGTTGTCATCAGCAAAACCGAGTAGTCTTGCCCACAGTTGAACAGTGTTAAAAGCAACAATCATCTTCAGTGTGACTGAAAGTTGCTGCAGATGTTTAACATGGGTGATTATTTGAAGACACCCACACACACAGGGATGTGGCGAAGAAGAGAAACAACAGGATGAGGGCAGTAAATGTCGCTTAAATAGGGTCCACTTCCCATAACATCCAAGGTTCCCTCCATTCATGTTTATAAGACCTTTTGGGTTGAGGTGCACCGCTCAACAATGTGACAGAATAAAGTTAAGCTGCGGTGTCTAAGAGGACAGGGCCAACCCTTCCTTCTCACCCACTACTCGTTGAAATCACTGAACACAATAACCGAGTGAATATTTTATCCGATTTCACACGAACAATGGAAAAATTGAATTCAGTTCCAGTTCAAAACGCACTCATGCCTGCCGGGAGAAACATCTAACGATTACCACATCAATGCCCATTGAACCGGTGACAGTTTTAATTGTTTAATTATCCAGGTAATGGGAATCATTTCAAATGTATTGCGAAACCCGGCCCTCGGGCACATGTTATAGCACAAGACATCGATTTAGGGCTCCGACGCAAATGCACAACCGGGGCTCATCCTTGAATAATGAGCGCACATGCAGTTCACTCAAGTGCAAACTCAAATATTGTTCGTACCTGCATTACACGAGGGCGAGGGTGCGGGCGAGGCTGTGAATTGCCTAACAACAGGGTGCTGCCCATGCACGTGGCAGGCAGGACACGTGCAATGAACATATTTCCCAAATCCATGCGCCCATCCGCCTCATCGACTACCCGAAATGAAGTGAAGGCCCGTTGTGAACTGTGATCACATAAGACCACCCCCTCCCCACGAAGAAAAGGCTATCCCCAGCCATCTGCTGCATTCGTGTCGGACATGATGCCGCTCGATGGAGGGCGAGGACTGGGAAACATCATCCAATCGAACATGTCAAAATATTGTCATTTCCACCTCTTTTCCTGGAGAACTTGTCATCGGGACTGTGTGTCTGTCTGCCTGCGTGGGGGGTGTGGGCGTTCCATCTTGGGAGCATGTTTTCCCAGTCAATAGCAGCATCTCGCAGGCGACCCAAAAACGCCAGCCTCTCGAGCAGATTGAAATGAAATTGAACCGAAAAGGGGCGCACAATGAATGCGAAGATGCGACAACACCGAGCCGGGACTGGGCGGGCGTTCTGGAATTTCGAAGACAGACAGCTCCGTGTTGTCATAGGAAATGCTAAGCTGCTCTGCTGATAAGATATTAACCGCTTGGACAATCCAATTACTGCGACACATTGTCTGGCTGCTGTCTCCGGGGAGATCTTTGCTTGCCGCTCATGTGGGATGCTCGGCACGGATGGACGGACACGTGAATACGGGCCCTTTTGTCACGGCGGAGTGGAGTTGAGTTTTCAATTTGAGAAAACCGGATTTAAATTGAAATTTTGCGGTGAATACGCAGCCATTGTCCTTATTTAAATACCTTTGGCGGCAAGGATGCGTGTCCTTTGTGGAACTGGATTGCTATGCCCTTCAAAGGCTTGATTTTGTTCACGAAGAAAGGAGTTATTTTTCGAAGGTGCTCTTCGATCTTAATTTCGATTTTTTTCTTTTGCGTGTGGCTTCAATGGCCCTCGCATATGTTGGCCCTCACAGCGGGTTACTTCACAATTAATGAGAATTTGAAGAGAAGTGATACAGGGGTCTGGCGACAAGTGGCAAATACACATCGCCGTAATATGGGACAACTCCTGGAAGAAGGATTCATTACAATAAACCCGGAATGTGATGTCTTGTCTCTAGTTAGCGTGACCAGATAAGAACAAAAAGAAAGGCAATTTCAGTAAAACAACAAGAGTGTGAGGTACAAGATTAACACTGGCTTCAATTTAAAGTTAAAATCATGTCATTATATGGGGAATAGCACGTCATGCAAATTCAAGCCGGGGCAGTGCTTCAAGCTATCAGAGGGATTTTTCTGGATTGAGTCCAATAAGCGCGGCGTTATTTCGGCAATTACTACCCAAGCTCCTCCAAAGTGGATGACTTGTGAGCGTAGACTTAGGACGTGGCCCGCGGCGTTGTGGGTATGTGCGTCGGTTCCAACTTCTACGTCGCAGGTTCGATCCCTGGTCTGTACGAGCTACGTCTGACAAAGCTCAAAGAGTACTTCTGTCCAGAAAAAGCTTCTCAAGCTTTGCCGTTCGGAGTCGGAATAAAATTGTAGCTCTAGAGAATAATAGCACGCACAATACAAGTGGTTGCTGATAAGCTAGGCCCTCGCCTTCTACGGGCTGTAGCCCCACCAATTTTGTTATATTTATTCCAATTTGTGGACGCTCCCCTTGAGATGACTCATTCGTCTCCATCACAACTTTGCGCTTTGCATCGCTTCTTAGGACCACAGCCCAGGTATACGAACGTTTTCAAGCTGTGCTGAGTTCCAAACAGTCAGTTATTGATGCTTGGTCGTAACCCTGTTGACAACTAATGACTAGTTTGCTTTTAGAAGAAGTCGCTCAGAGTATAATGGCCCGCTTTGTCGTCTATTTATTTTTTCATTTATTACCAAATTCAAATAACTAGCATGTGTTATCGATTTCTTCTGTTATGTTGCGGCTAGATGGCGCAATTGGTTGATTACCCGCCCTTAGATACAGGAGTCGAACCGAGGAATCGGACTCGGAACCAATGGAAGCAAGATCATTTTGTCAAATAAGTGATTGAAGTAGAATCCAAAGCTTGGAGAGCATTATCCTACATGATAGAAGACCACTGCTAGAGCTTGCAACGGTTTCTACATGAACACAAATAATAAATATACTATAAATATTATATATATATACTACAAAATATATCAAACTTTGGTTAAATTGAATTTATTATATTAGGCGTGTATTTTGGACTACTCAGTACCTAGCTCAGTAATGATTCTCAATAAAACGCTCTTTGACTGAGTTGAATTTTTCTTCCAAAAGTTTGTACGGTGTTTACGTTCATTGCATTATATGTTAAAGTACTCGAATGTTGAAAATAAGTGACTTTAATTCGGCTTCGTGGTCGTCCTCTATTGCGTTGTTTCACTGGTTCGGAGTCGAAGACTCTTCGGGCTGGAGCATGGCCTAGCCTCTTGAGCCCAAAGAAACAGCTGCTGGCAAGAGTTATTCTGCTTTTCGTCTCGGTACTGATGTTGTTCGTACTATTAACTTCAGTCAGTTTATACTGATTAATTTTTACTCAGTAAATTGTAAAATCTTACTAAGCTGAGTACTGAGTAGAACAAAATATTTCGCCCATTGTATTAAACTATAACTGTTTGCCACATTCAGTATTTTTTTCATAGTCAAAGCCATACAAATATCAAAAAAAAGACGAAACAAAAAAATTGAGGAATGAGGTAAGCTGAGCAAAAAACATCGTTCTTACTTATTACCTATAAGATTCGTAATGATTTTTACTAAAAACAACGTAACCTTCTAATACCTCTCGGTTCCTCAAAAGCTATCGATACAGGCATACACATACTCTCCTGTATTAGCAAGCAACTTTAATTTTCTGCTGAATCAGCACAAATAAGCTCTAAATAGTCGTTGGTCTAGGAAAATGGAACATGGAATTTGTTACACGAGCTCGTTTGAAATCTGGGTAACTACCACTTTCAGTAGTGAGCGGGTTTATTGCCAAAACTGGAAGGGATTGTTGTTTTGTCCTTCTTCTCCGAGCTTAACTTGTCGCTTCTTTCACAAAAGGGAAAGTGATCTTAGGAAAAATTGTTCTTCTTCCAAATTCGCTAAATTGTTGCGAATCCAAAAAGAATTTAACTGTGGTTGATTCTCAATGGCGTTCATCCACGACAATATTCGGGCGCAAAAGCCATAGTAGCTTTGCAATAATTTCATTAGTATCATCATCATTTCTCACCCGCATGATCCACTGAAGGCGGAGCTGGGGCAAAGCACGCGATAGAAATCTCCAGGCCACTTGACCCTCCGCCATCGACTCTAACTCATCAGGTTTTATGCACAGGCACAAGCAACCAATTTTAGACTTGGTCCAAATACGTCGTCCTGGGTCTTCCAATGGGGCGCCTTCCTGATAGAGCTGCATTTAAGGCACGCCTCGGAGAACAATGGGGACATACGTGTCACGTGTCCAAGCCATCGAAGAATTGCTCTCTCCCTTCAGAGAAGTAGCTGCACGACATTGCATTCCTCGCGAAATGTCGTGCTTCTCACCCTGTTCCAGCGGGTAACGCTTACAAGAGCACAAAGAAGTCTCGATTTCGCAGCTTTTATCCGTGATCGGGCTTCTCATTCTTAAATGGCAAAAGCTGAGCTTCATTGCTTTCGAATTGGGTACTTTTCATTGCAGGTCATTTGTGACAGGACGCCAAACACTTACGCCCCGTCCAATTTATCCACAGTAAGCTTATACTTCTTTGCCATCGAACTTTGATTTCAACATAAGCTCTTTACTCCTGTATGGCAAAAGAGCGCCCGTCCTTAAATCATCTCACTCGCCTGTGGAGCTCCCTGATTGCCTATGGAACTCTGAAGATTATGCAATTCTCCACTCATAGCAACTATTTTTTTCTTACTAATTTTGTTCACTTTTTCCGCTCTTAAATTTTCATCAAATCGACATAGTGGACGTCGAAATTATTCATGCTCTTTTTGTTTGGCCCTTTCTACGGCACTTGCTTCATTGCAGTGAGGTCGGCTTCATAGCCTACTTTTACACGAGACAGCAAACTTTTCCATCTCTTAGACAAGGTGAAGTTTTTCCTATGTCTCACCTCTCTTGCCAACAAGATGGCAGCCATAGCAGCCTAGGGCAGTCCCGAGTTCTTCGGCTGCACGTGGTCTGTTAAGGGACTTCACATTCCAGATGCAGAACCGAAAATCGTTGTCCTTGATTCCTTTCCTCGGGTCGCCAATAGAAGACCAGAGCTCCATGTATGTGGGAGTAGTTCTATGATGAGACTAAGGTCCTGCATAGCGCCCTTGGCCAATCAGATGCTCAGCTGCCCCCATCACCAGACGTAAAGAGACATGAACTTCGGTACTTCGGTTTTTTTTTGGAAAAAAATATGTACCTGACTGGCATCCGTTTGAAGACAATTCAACACCCACCAGCACGTGGAGACGATGCCAAACTTTAACAAAACCTCTAGATGACCTCTATTGCTCCACATGCGGGATCATAAAAACAGAACTTCCACAAGAGCTAATCGGCGAAGGGACTCACCAAAGAACAGAGCCGAGTGCCCTTTAGCAGTAACCCCTTTTTCTGCGGAGCATCATTTTACGACATAATGCTACGGCTTCCATAAAAACGTGTCACACACCCCCTCACACACACGCACACGATAGTTAGAGACGCAGATATTGTTCAAACCCGAGGAAGGATTTAACGAGTTCGATAATAGTAATACACCAACGAAACGACGTCGACGAAGAGAGCTTCCTCGCTTTTCATTGCTTGCCTAACAAGTCCCATTCGAAATCACTTACCTTCCGCACATAACCGTATCACCATTCGCCGTGCATCACATCACTGCCACCGGGATCCGGCAGTACGGCAGTACGGCCTTAACTCGGTCATGTGACGCATCCATTTGTGGCACATTAGCAAATATTGATATTTTCTCGGAGCTCGTTCTCATATTCTCTTCAAACTAAAGGACCCTTCAGTCAGCTTCGGGACATTTTATTTCTGGTTCGTAAAAAGAATGTTACTCGACTGCGACTATGTTGGCGAAAGTGCTCTTACTTGCCGCCGAGACCGTCTGTCTGGATGTGTGTCCTTCTCCGAGCGCCATATTGACTTTGCTTTTGGCTCATTAAGGGTTTTGTTTTTCTGCGAGCGTCCTTTTTTGGAGGGTGGGGGAGCGAAATAGCCACGATGACAACGATGATGATGACGACGACGACGACGATGACGATGACTATGACGATGATGCTCTTGTTCTGGATATGTGTGCACACACAAGTGCCATGTCACCAGGGCCAATAAAGCCAGAGGGAGACGGGACACGGGCCGGGTCAGGCGGAGAGCAGAAACAAGAAAACACCAGCCAAAGCGAAAATGGAACACATTCGGGTGGTCCAACGGACGGCTGTCCCTCGCATGGATCCCATCTCTGGTTAATGACTTAGTTTGTGTACGGACGGACAACTATGGCGTTTATCCGTCGTTACATGTTTGCCCTTTTTTCGGGCGCGGGCTGCGCTGTCGGAAGGACATTTGCCAAGTAAGGATGTCTTCCACGATGAGGCGCACACAAAAGATGTGAAAGCGAAAACTATGCTCGTCCATCAGATGTGCGCCCGGGTGGGAGAGTAATTCACTCGTCTTTCTTATCTAATTTATAGATCCTTTGGTGACCTGAAATTTTGCGCCATTAAGCAGAGCCAGCTCCGTACCCGCATCCGCCACATGCGAGCGAGTGTGTGGCTCTTGATTTATAAAAGCCTCGCACCGGGCTTGTCGTTGCCGTCGATTGTGCGGCTATCTCTGACGTTCGATGGATGCCGTAATGGCGTACTCACTTCACGGTGCGGCGACCGCATCCATTGGCATCTCTAGAGCAAGAGCCGATGCGGAGTTCATCAAATGCGAAAAGGTAGCTTCCGGGATGGAGCATGGCCTCCGACACGTGGTGGCGATGGCTTGGATGAGTTTAAGATATGCATCTGGGTTTAATGACGTGATTGACATGATTCTTTTTTTATTTGCATTATTCATGAACGGGGGCCTTAACTGATTTTGTATTCATTTAAAATGTATCCCAGGGCGCACTTGTGATGGAAAGCTTCCGGGCGCTGATGTGGAGGGCAGTGCTTATCGGCCGACCGTTGACTACTGACGGGCTGACTGAGAGATTACGATCAGCTGAAGTGTATGGTAATGGATTATGCATTGTCCTCGAGAGGACATTACCCTCCTTCGGCGGCACTGAAGTGCCGAGAGAGTTGATGGCTGCATTATCCACTGGCGATGGTTGAGTTCTTTACGAGCGGCAACTGTCACGAGGAAGTCAGAGGGGTCTGAGGAATTTTGTGTGATTTATTGAACTTCAACCGAATGTGGACTTTTTACACGATTTTCAATCAAAACCCCGTGAAAAATTCCGTGTGCATTTATCTGACGTGACCTGAGGACTTTTGGGAGAAGAAAGCCCTTTTTCTTGACCCCAGCAGGTCCCTCATCTGCACCCCCTCGAGCGTGCGAAAACAAACTCCGCATGACAGCTGCGAGTACTTTGTTCACCTCCACGCCGTCATCGCCAGACCCTTCCACCGTCATGGTCATGCAAATTGAAACAAAGACAAAGACTCTTCTGCCCCAAAAAGGGGCATCCTTGACCTAGACCAAGATGAACGCCCGTGAGCCGGTCCGCTCGCGTAAGTCCCCTCAAGCCGTTTAACTGAACAACTGTGCCACTAAAACTAATCTTAAGCGCTGTCACCCCGCCTGACAGACAGGCTACACAAGGAAAGTGTCCCAGAGACATCTCAATTAGAGTCCTGACTGCAATCACAAGGAGACTCCTTGTGATGACAGCGCTGACAACGGAGAAGAAAAGCATCGCACAACCAGGAGCCACCCTCCTCGTCCTAGCATTAATTTTCCTTCTCGCAAGCATAACAACTTAATTACAAGGTCCCTCGTCCAGATATCCCTCGACGTGTGTCCTTTCCCCGCCATTTCACCCACGACTCGGCATATCTTCCGCATCATTTACAAGTGGCAATCTCGTTGGCAGAAATTATTACTTCACAAAAACCGAAGCACGGCACACGATGATGATGAACGCGTAGAATGCCCGCCGGAATGGATCAGAAGCCACCGCCGCCGCGCCGCTTGGGTGTGGAGGCAAAACAAAAAGGGACATCGCAAGAAAAACTGCTGAAGCCACATCACATTTATCGTAAAATTTTACTCGCGCATCATTCAAAAGCTCGTAACGTCGGAAGTGCGGCACTTGAGCGTAGGATGGGGTCGGCCAACCACCACCAACTTGCTCCACTCTCGTTTTCGTCGTGCCACAATATTGTGGTAACTGCTAAGCACATACACAAGCATCTCTGCTGGCGCTGGCGCCTTCGCCTCTGCCTTTGCCTCCACCTCGCCAGGGCTCCACATTATGTGCACGTTTGTCGGCATAAAGTACCAGAAAGTTTCAAAAAATTTCTTACGCATAAATTTAATTTTATTCGAACCACCCGTGGGTGGGTGTGTGTATGTCGCCTTTATGGGTCATGTTCCTGGGGTCGTCCATAAATTGTTGTCGACGGAATGTCCTTGCAGTTAATGGGCGGCCAAGACACACAGAGCGAGAGGCGAGAGGCGAGCCAAAATAATCCCCAACAGGTCCTCCTCGGTGCGACCAGGTGTATTTTATTTTATTCGATTTATAATTCTGTCAAAATCGATTTTTCGATTTAGACCAGTCGCCGGCATCCCCCTGGGGACTGTGTGTGCCCAGGGTGGCCGACTGGGGGTGGGGTTAGACAAATACATCCAGAAATGAGTTATTGGCTATAATAGGATTATTATTTGAACGGAAGACTTGCTCTTGGTGTCGGACACTAGTGCTGCTCGTGTTGTAGTTAAGGATGGAGCAATCGATTGCGAAGTTAACGTCGAAGCGGAATAAGATTTAGATGCGATGAGAGTGGTTGGTTGGTGGTGTGGCGAGGGAATTTATCGTCGGACTTCGGGAATTAGCTCGGCAAGCGTTTGTACATTTACGGCAAGTGTTCCACATTTAGTCTGTCGGTGTCTGTGAGGCGATTAAATGCAATGGAAATGCAGTCGTCGGTGTTAAGAGCATCGGAATTCGGTTGCAGTTCTCTCTGACTTGATGGGGATGCGCAGGGGACTGCCGGCAGAGATCGAATCAAACTGCAGGCTGCTTAATAATTATCTGCCGAGGTGTGATGTTGATTTAAGTTAAATTTAAGCACTGACGACTTATATTGTATTCCACTCGTGAGAGAGCAATAGGACGCGCAACACGAGTGGGTGCTGAGAAGGCTAGGCCCATATTATTATGTAGTGACGACGTATGACGGAGCCAACTACATGCACACTGCTACCGAGACACACTGCAGCTCACGTCATTGGATTTTCTGCGAGAGAGAGAAGCGTTCTACTCCATAAGCTCAATCCGACTAACATTGTAGAGCTAAATCCAAGCCAACTAATTAAGTCATATGGACTCCATCAGAAACAACTTTATGGCGAATGTCAAGTGTCTACAAGGTTCTTAATCACAGAAAGGGTACCGCAAGGCTTCGTCCTTTGTCCTGTATTGTATCGTTCTTTTTACAGCAGATATACCCCAACCTTGACGACTCTACGTCCGTCCACTTCCGCAACCCATAAATCGCCGCAGGGACCAACCGCCTCTCTCCAACAACTGCATACTCCTCCTCCAGCAAGTACATACCCAATCGAGTACAAAATGCCAAGATTCAACTCAGCTACTACCGGAAGGATATCAACTTTTGCAACAACCTCGAGAACAACTTAATATCCTGCGTTCAGATTTAACCTGGCTCAATACAAATCAGAATCGGAAGCCTGCACGAAATAGCCAGAATTGTAGGAATAGGTGTAAGTCCTAGGCTTTACCAAACCCAGTCATGTTCCACGACGGAACTACGCGGTCATGCAACTTGACTCCACTCGATTATTTCAAGTATGTTCTTTAGTAAACGCTAACAAATCAACCACTGGATTAGTTCGAGGGCAAGATTCGAGACGATATTGCCAAAATAACGCCGCGCACTGGACTTCTTATCCATTATGTCTTCATAAATGTAACCTAATTATTAAGGCACTCCAAGTGAAGCCGAGTCAGCCAATTATGTGCCGTCGTCGTTTTAAAGCGGCAAAAAATTGCAAAGTGGCCCAGGTCCACCCTAACCTGCCGCCCCACTTATCAGTCTTTGAGTGCTTTTACAACTTTTCGACTGTTTCGTCACTATCTTCTTTGCGCGAGGTATCATTGAAGAATCTGTCTGTCTTCCCGAAGTTTGACCGACGATTGCCGCTCAGTGGTCTTAACAGATCATGTTTGTCTAGCTTTACAAGGTCTTGATGGGGCGTAGAAATGGGTGAACGCCGACACTAGTGGGCGGACAGCGTTGCACGAAAATCCCAGTTGTCCGATTGTCTTACCTCGATAAAGAGATCCAGGCATACATGCAAAAGGTGTCAGTGACGTGGTTACGTGGTCACCTGCCATTAGGCTTATATCACGAAGACATTTAATTTTGGACCATTTAACGTCGCTGGAACTGACGCCTTCATTAGGAATTTCAAGTTCCAAATTTAGAAATAATCTTATGGACCTGCTTCTCAACCTTGGTAGGGTGGTGTGACCCATCTAACACCTATGATTTGGGTCGTAGCACCCGGTTGTTCTCTGTAACTCCACATAGATTTGGATCAATACCTTTCACGTCAGAGAGTCGCATATGCCCATAGCCTTAATAGACAATATTAACTCCCGGATATGTAGGTATATGTCCACTTCCCCCCGCGATTTTGGATTTTAAACCACAGCCACCACGATGCTCCCACTTGGGGGCCAACCTCAAGCGATCAGAATGAAACCTATGCGGGTTTCACGGGCGGAAGCCTGATCTCCCGTGGCACCAGACTATACTCTCTGGTCAAGCAGTAGGATGCCATAACACCCCGGGACTGGCCGCCATTGTTATAAAGCCAAGACTTATTGTGTAGTATCTATTATAAGATAAGGCACTTACCGTTTATTCCTTTGTTTGCGAGCTTAAAACCATAATTTTGACAAGCAACGGAGTAGGTTATTTCCTAAGCCATTAGCTTTTAGCTCACAAAAGGCGGAGAGGCATGTTGGTTGAGGCCCTGGTCCACCCCGGACTGTAGCGCCAATCAAAGAAGAAGAGATATGATGCTTCAAGTAATGGGTAGGTGCTCTATATGGGATCCTGTGAGAAGCTAGATCCTGCTTTACTACTAACTTTCTCGACGGTGAGACAACCTTTTGCTAGGGGATGCAGCTGATTGCCATCTTGAACAACAGACACATCGATTTTTGATTCAGCTGATGGAGAGGTTTAAGTTTAACTTCAGTTCTTACTTGGACAGGTATTCACTTTCAAACTACAGCCTCATGCGGAATAAAATGATGCCACTTGACGTGAGTAGTCTACTAGTCTGGTTTGAGCGTGACAACCAAGACCATAGAAGTGTATTTTGATTCGCGGACATGCTGACGAATCTGACTGCAACGCACCAGTGGTTAAAATGTACACGGTTCTTTGTACCTTATCAAGTTTTGTCATGATGTATTTTTTTACAAAGGACCGGCCACCATCCGTATATTAGAATCGGACGAATTACCGCCGTAGACATCCGCGAAATTGTTGCAACAGTCATAGAATACTCTCTGCTCTATGCTAAGTCTGGAGTCTAAGTTAAAACCTAGGTAGTTGGTACTGGTAGATAAGGAGAGCGTTTGGTTATTCAGTCGAGGAAGAGCGAAGTTGGGTATTTTGGTTCTGTTGATGAAGAGCATCAGTTCCATTTTGCTTGAGTTGATGCCTAGAGTACACCTTTTACCGGATGCCTAGAGTACACCTTCCTCGGAGCTCCATGATCTCTCTAATCCCAGATAGGAACTGCCCCGATACCAGAAGTAGCAAGTCGGAAAAAAAATCGACTATAGAATCACGAATGTGGTTGTCCAGGGTTCGTTGGAAAATGTTTGAAATGAAAGGATACTGGCAAAATTAGCAATTTGATGAATTTCCGTGATTCACGAATGTCATTCTAGTCCTCTTCCATTTCCAACCCCAACATCCTGCAAGTCCCCTTCCATTTCTAACTCGCAACACCCTTCTTGGTATCGCCTTCTCGAGTTTGACATCAGAAACCATTTCCTTGACCTTCCTGTAAATCGAACACATTCCCTGCCGCCATCCGCCAAGTGCTTCAATCAAAAAGTGCCCATCACTTCGATGTCATAAAGAATTCGAAAATGATTGCAATGAGGAGCCACTAACAAAAGACCATCAAAAGATAATCTGAGGTCCCAACCGTTCGGCGGCCTCGAATGCCTTTCCCGATGGCTCACTATAAAAGCAATGGCCTCGCGCGTGGATGTGCCCAGATTTAAAGGCAATCGAGGCTGAAAACAGAACCGCCATGACATCAGGCCACTGCCATGTCCGGCCATCAAACATCAAGCCATCGCCAATCGCTCGTCAAATTTCCCGCTCAAGGTCCCTCGCAATAGTTCGATGGGGTTCCACACAGCGGCTCCCATTGTTTCGAGGCGGAAAATTTGCTGGCAGTTTGTCCTGATTTAGTGTCGACCGTAAAACCGATAGACACTCGCAAACAAATGCCACCAACAACGTGTCAGCAGAATTATCTGATTTAGTCGACTGAGTCGCCATTATACGAGTGATGACGGATCCCAGAAGGAGTGTGGGCTCATCGGAAGAGGCAACTTCCGCCGCACCTCAATGATATGAAATATTCCGCATTAGTGAGGCAGTAAACAGGAATTTATTGCCGCCATAAAACTATGCGAGAGATCCTTTAAGGCACAAGCTTCAAACGCATGCCAGTCGGCCAGTGGCACTGGCTCACGAGTAATTTATTTATAAAAAGCATTCATTTTCGGCCATGCGGTCGAGTGGACAGGCTTTCAATTTAAAAAGCGGCCGAGTATCCCTCGTTCAATTAAGTCGCGTCGGCGAAGAATGGGATTACTCTGATGGATGGCTCAATATCAATTTGTCTGATTACAAGTGTGGACCAGCGAGTGAGGGTCCTTTCCCTTTTTTTGCGAACGTCCCGCGCCATCACGACATTCATCTTGATTAAGAGCATTTGATTTCGTGATTCATATTTCGCAATTTAATTAAAACCCACCGAAGAATGGGTGCGGCAGTCGGAAGACCAGACCACCGACATTGGCACCGACACCGGCACCAGGATGCGGATTCAAGGAAACCGACCGAACGGAGGATGCTGCATGTGACCATAGCACGTCCGTCGACAGTTGGCGCTCCGTGTACGCATGTAATGCGATGTAAGAGGAAAGCAGAGGGCAACGCTCTTCTCCCCACCCAGCCACCGTATGCATTATCCAACCGCCGGGTGTTCATAGTCAGAACATTCAATTTCAGTGAACTGGTCGCGCTAAATGGCCAGCCTGCATCCAGTCGGTGTATTTATTCTCATTTCCATCGATTCGTATGCGGGCAGGATGTGCAGATGTGCATTGCTACAAAGTATCCTGGATAAAGCTGACATATTACGGGTTTTTTCCGTTTTTTTTTTGCACGCCCCACGCCCCGAAAGATATCGACTGTGGCTGCTGGAGCCACCCGCCACCGCAGTGTTACTTGCGAAGGAGCATTTTTGCCGTGTTCCCTCTTTCTGTTGTGTTTGCAAGGAGTGCCCTACATGCAGTGAGATCAAGCAGAAGCGGGATGCATGAATTATGGGCGGTCGTCGTGTGGCACGGGCAACGAGCGCGGCCAACAAAGAATATTCTGCAATTTTGTTTCCCATCGAATAGGTACGTGTTGACAGTCGAAAAGAAGGACATGACTGGCTGTCGTGTACGCTTTTTTGCTCAATTTATTGCTACAAATTTAAACAGGCCCAGATAAGGCGGCACTACAGGGCACCGTTGAGCAGTGCGTTGTGGCGGTTCGGGGCGTCCCGTCGTTGGATTGAAAACGAAACGAATG
>OU744320.1:15144268-15182692 GCA_916610145.1 Eristalis arbustorum | reverse complement strand
GAATGAGAATGGAGTTGAGTGTGGTTAATGCTCAATAGACTTCCGAATACATTGGACACTTCCTATAGAGCAATATAATATGGGCAGCGCTGCAGCCAGGGCCTAGCTTCTCAGCAACTAATCGTGTTGTGTGAGCTATTTTTACTTTCAAGAGTGGAAGGGATCTTCATTTTTATACCGACTCAGAACAGCCAAGTTTGAGAAGCTTCTACTTAGAATTACTCTTTGAGCATTGTCAGTGACTCGAAAGAGGTGGGGCCGTGAAAACTGTTTCCGCCGCACAGAGCAGGAATCGAACCTACGACGTCGAGTTTGGGGTAGACGCACATAACCACAACGACACGGGCCACCACAGAAGCCAATATAGGGCGTACAAATTCGAACATGATGTTCTTTCTTCTTTGGGCAGCGGGATGGACCTGGGCCTCAGCCAACATGCTTCTCCATCTTGCCGGTCTTGTGCTAGTTGCTTCCAGCCACGCACGTTCACCTTGCTTACGTTAGCTTCTAACTACGTACGCCACCGTAGGTGTCTTCAATAGAGCGTTGTCCCTCGGGGTTGGAGTCGAAGACTTTGCGGGGCGGTGCATTGGTGTCCATTCGCTCGACGTTACCTAGCCATCTGAGACGAGAGATTCGAAATCGTTTGACCAGGTCGGCGTCGCTGTATAACCCTTACAGCTCGTCGTCCAGCCTCCTTTTCCAAACACCAACCGTACATACGGGACCGAAGATAATTCGAAGGACTTTTCTCTCGAAGCGAACAAGAATATCCTCGTCCGCTTTACTTAGTGTCCATGCTCCATCAAGGTCTTATATAGGGATATATTGGTTCTTCGAGAGATGGCTTTATTCCTCAGTGGCCTTCCAAGTCCGTTTTAGAGAAAGCCTTTCACTACTTCGAAGTCATAGCTGTCTATAGTGACGTTTTGTCCAAGGTGTTGGTGGACCTTTTTCGTAGACAGCATCTACTTTGTCTTACCCTCATTAACCGCAAGCCCCATCTTGGCTGCTTCCTTCTGGCTGCTCAGAAACGCCCCGCTGACCGCCCGTTGTGTTCTTCGAACATGCTCGGTTCATATGATAACTTGATAGGCAATATCCATACAATCTTCGTTATATTTATCGTGTCTCATTGCTTATAGCAGTAGCACAGGACATGTTAGGATCTCAGTCATTGCGAAATGCTCGAATCAGACGACCTTAAAGATAAAGTACTTCTCAGTGTCTAGAGTCTAAAGCTAATACAGTTGCTACCAAAGAACTAACTCTTCTTCTGAACCATAAAAGAAGATATTGAAGAACACCAAATGATGTGGACTTGGATGATAGTTGTTGGATGGAGTGCTGATCTGTTTGATGATTAACACTATGTTATGATAATGGCTGGTGGATGGAGCTCTTATCGGATGTTACAAATTGGCATCCGGCGTATGTCTTTAATTTACTTACTGACTTATCTGCTTATGAGAAAAATTGTAATTTTATTCTAGTTTATGAATTCTTTATAAAACATACACATTTTAATGAAATCAGCTTCGAAATGAACAATCTCGCTCCAGTGAACAGATACGGTTTTTGATAGTTGACTGTTGACTGAGCGTGTGAGGTATTGTCATTTAATATGTGTAGTGATGTTGTCTGATGACACTGATCATCCCAATCCTGCTATGCGTCGCGGAGGCATGGACAATCACAAAAGCGGAGAAAGAACTCCTTGGTTTCTTCGAAAAAAAAGTTCTGTGTGCGATATTTGTTCCTGTTTGTGATGACGCCATTGACGGATTCTGGAGAAGAACCAAGAACTGTACGAGCGACTTGAGCCTAACCAACGCCTACGGTGGCTGGGCCATGGCCTTGCATCTCGGCAACCACTCGTGTTGTGCGTACCAATGTTCTCCCACGAGTGGCAGGGAACTGCAGTTTTATACCGATTGACTGCTCGAATGACATTATTTTCCACGTTGTCATCGAACCTTGGTGTGGACGCACAGACCATAACGACAGCACTTTTTTAGTTGTCATAATGCAACATCAATAATTTGAAGCTCAGTGCGTATTTTCCATCACATTTTCGAATAGAGGGCGAATAGCGAATGTTTATCTTGAAAATGGTCTTAGGTTCACTGGCTTAAACTTCACTTTGGTCAGATACGGAGGTCTAGGTGGACAGCAATATCGACACCACAAATACACGAAGACCACGAACTGCGTTACTTGACTTGAAGTCAAGTATGGCACACTTTCTTGTTGAATCCAGTAACCGTCCTGATGTACTATATTTCATGCCAAGTTGAGCAAACATAAAGCGATAGCATGGATGTCCCTCCATTGTGTCAGCTTTTCCAAAAAAAAAATGGTTCGAGGATGATTTTGGCCCGTCTCTTGCCATATTGTCATCGAAATTTGCATCTGAAACCAATTCCTTCTTGCCCAAGGTGCTGAAAAACTGAAGATGATTCCACAAATGTGCTTTCAAAGCAGCACCTTCTCTTACCAATCAACTACAATAGCTCCTTGCAACGTCTTGGATGTTGAAACGCTCTCAACAATATACGGGATGAAAGGCCGATTTGTATGGCCGTATAGGCGGTCTGCATGAAGCGAGCAATTTTTGGCGCGTTGCTTCGGTTTGAAGTGCTCTGTAGTTAAATTGCACTGACGTTTGGAAAACATGTTCACCCAAGTCAAGGGGTTGTATTAAGACAGTATTCGCTGTGTGATCAAAGTCATTTCCGAATAATCTCATTTTTTAAAGAGTCGACGCTTAAGTTTCTCTAAGACGGTAGCTTTAGGTAAGATTATGTGGAAGTGGCTGACGTATTTGCGAGAGGACAGCAGCCGTAATTAGGCCAGCATAGGGCCCACCATGTGGATATGTGTCCATTCCGCAAGCAAGTTAGAGCTTTTAATGAAGCGAAAAAGATGACCCATTTTCACATTGTAAATAGACGTTAAGCCATCAGGACTTGATTCCAGCCATCCACCTCTGATGCTTACCATGAGCCATCAATTGCAAGTGTAAAAATCTAAACACGACACAAAACTAATGCCATAATAATAAGCAAACGCCTTCACCACTCCGAATCCATTTCACATCGTCGTCAGAAACTTACAGCACCTCGTCGTCAGATCTCATGAAATTGTTTCACACAAACTGCAGCAACCCCTTGCTGCCCGAATTTCTAGCGCCAAGCAACATCAAGCGAACGATCCGTCAAGAGAGAACGATGAGGAGGGCTGGGAAAATCCCAATAAAAGCATTAGTGTTATGAAGTTTGGGTTAATCATCCCAACTTTATTCGCTTTGCTTACAAACGCCTCCCGCAATAAACAGAAACATGGATATCGCATACTCTCCACTATTGCGACCGACAAGGACCGCCAAAACTCAACACCCACCAGCCCGCCCTCATCGCCCGTTCCAAACGATGTACGAGCGCTTTGGCCTTCTTTCAGTGTGCTACTTCAGCAGGAAAATGAAAATTTATGGTCACATTTTTGCGATTGCATTCACCCATAGGAAACCCCCGGCCTCGTGGGTTTGCATCAAAGTTCTGATTTCCCCCGAACCCGCATTGCCGCCGCCTATCACAGCATCCCGCCCGTCCATCGGCTTTGACTTTGGCTAGCTGTGTGGGGCGTTTCATTTTTTTCCCTTGCTGCTCATGCTGCTGCTCTAGTTCATTTTGATATCTGGAAATAGTCCAGGAAAGGCAGAGAAAGAGAAATATTTTTTTGCCCTCCGACACACCCGAATGTGGAAGGTCCCGGCGAGGGTGAAGCCCATAACGTGCATGTGCAGCAGCGGCGCTTGCCATTCGGTCCTCTCCCTCGTAATTCAGTTGTTTTAAACTAACCAGAGGAATTCTGATGGAAGAATGATTTGCAGCACAAGGGGAAGTACAAATAAAGATTTACCCGAAAAACAAGAAAAAATGTTTGCCCCATCCTCTGGCTGGCACAAGTGAAGTTTGCTAATAGAGTGGCATGTATTGGGAAACGATTTTAAGTGGTTTTTGCATTGCAGCAGGTCCTGTTGTCCTCGGGGGTTGCTTGGGTGCGTCTTATGGGGGAAATGAGGTCTGAGTGCATAATAATGTATCGGAGTATTCAGTGTGGCTCGGCTTGGACGGTGGTTTTCCTTGTTTCAGTTAAAAGGGATCCATAGGTCGTCTGAGAGAAGTGAACACAGCTTATTGGTGCTGACCTTCCGTGCGCACGCATGTGGAGCAGTTCATCAAATATTGGGGCATTTCACAGTTGAAACCTATGTCTCAGGAGCAACTGTGGTGCAGTAAAACGAAGAATGATGACAACTTGAGTTTAATGAGATCGAATCAACAGCGGCAGTGAAATGGCCACCAAAATCCCCTGTTTGACATCCTATATGACGTAGCCCCTGATGGCTGCTAACTTGGCAATTAATCAATTTTTAGTCCTCTCCATGATCAACACTTTCAACAAAATATCGTACTTTCTGGGACAGTAAACCTAGTTGGGTTTAATAGGAAGCCATCCACAACTTTGTCCAACCCACTCAACATTGACCTTATTGCTAGAAACCACCGAGCCATCCGAAAGCTGCATGCTATCATTGACAAGGAAGCGTTGACCAAACAGCAATGGACAAGAACATAGATGTCTTAGACAGAAGTTCATAATGTGCTTCGAGGTAGGCGCTTAAGGCCAGTAAGCCATAGGTCTCCTCACAGACAATAGTATTTTTTGGAAACAATCTGTTTCGCTTACTTCCCAAGTTCTCCTGAAAATCTGCCGGAATCTGCATAGGGATGGCTTTCCATTGAATGTGGCATGATGACCTTCCGTATCAAGTGATAGATATCCATTACAATTTGTGTTCTCTTCAGAGTCTATGTCCATGGTAGTGTTGGTGTGCCACAGGGTGTAGTTCTAAGTCCCATACTGTTTAACACATTTACAGCTAACTTTCCTAAAGTCAAGTCATATTTCCAGCGATCATTCTCCATGCCAGGATTGCAGGGACTGTGATTGTCACCAAGACCAACATCAAGCCTCTTCAAGTGCCACAAAATTAATTATTAAGTACGATACTGATGTGTTCCAGTCTAAAAGGGTATCAAATAGTGCAATCAACATCGGAATGAAAACGGACATTGTTTAGAGCACAGGGGAGAATTCAGTAAGAGTTCTTTCAAAGGAATATGGAACTACTGTATGGAACAAAAGACATGAAGGAAAGCCGATGGCTAAGTCCTTGATCTTTCATCAGTCGCCCTTACGATCCACTAAAAGGCTCGCGATGGTATAGAAAGTACGAGGAATCTCCTCCACCATCTACTCTAGCTCATAAGGAGTAATGCTTAAGCGACAGGTAGGTAGGTTGCAGTGGTGGTTCACTTGAGAGTTTACTGCCAACGCTCTAAATAGTTGAGGAATATAATTGAGATATCCCTAACCCATCCATAGGAATTTTATAAAGAATATTAGTTCCTCATCAAGTGATTCGAAGAGGGGTCGAGCAAGCGATCGCTGTACGTCCCTGGCGAATGCCTGGCAGTTGCTAGGGAAATGTGGAAATGATCCTTGTTATCAGTGTTATTTAGGGATTCATAATTTAACGGTTTGATCTAATATCGGCCAGTGTCCTCTACAGACCGCTACCAATCTTGCGATATTATGTCGGTTTCGTAGTAGGATATTATTCGTTCTTGATCATAATCGGGCCAGATTTTTCTGGATGTAGCACTCTGACCCGTCCGTGGTCAGCAATTGAAGGACATTTTTAGGGATATTTGCCTTGACTGGTGGTAGAGGTACAATATAGCCTTGCCCAGCAAGTTCGTTCGTCTTGTCATTTTCCGGGATGTCACTGTGACCATGTAGCCAGTTGAGCTGGCCTTCTAATGATGCTAGGTCGTCAAGGCATTCCTCTGAAGTTTGAAGTCTGTTTTACTAGACAATACATATAGACACCCTTTGAGTTGACAGGATATGTGGGTGAATATTGGCCTGACGGCTTACCATTAGCGTACAGTGCTCCGCTTAGAATCACACTGGATTCATCTGGCTGTCTGTAGGCTTTGGAGATGTTAAGGGAGTTTGAAAGCACACCTAAATCGACTGCGTTGCCCGTTTTGGAGACGTGTAGATGACCCGGTTAAAGTCTTTCGAGGATTAGAGTCTGAAAGTCTGTGGAGGAAATAGGTCTTAAATATTACTGTGGCAATAGTACTTGGATTGCCAGCACCCAGACTCTCGGAACCTGATGGCACTGTGTGCTGAAGTGGAGGCCGGGGGTAGACGATGTGGAATTAAGGTGAGTCCGTCTGTTGTTGTCCATCGTGGTGTAGATGCAAGCTGTTGAGTTTTGTTATGTGTTTTTTTTCCAAGGACAGGCCGTATGTCAGAATCGGCCGAACTACCGCCGTGTACGTACATTCACAGGGACAACTTGGCTTGGAGTCCCCACCTTTTGGCGGAGATTCTACTACAGGCGTAGAAGAATATGCACGCCTTCTTAACATGCTGGTCTATGTTAATTTTCCAGGTAAGATTGGAGTCAAAAATCACGCCTAGATACATGCGCTGGTGGATAAAGTAAGCTTAAGCGATAACAAGAGAGTTTGTCGGACTTGGTCCAATGACCTCATCCCTCATCTGCCAAGTGGTAGCATTGAATCGGAGCGCAATAGAATCGAATTGAAGGCATCCCTTGGAATTCGTCATCATGGGAACATTTTTGCGATAAAATTCGTTCGATCATTACCCAAATTTGATGACCATAGTTGGGAATTAGAACGACTGCTGAAAAACCCCCAAAGCAATACAATAATTGACTAGCTGCCTTCGACACTAGATTTGGAAAAGGCCTTTCACATTTGTTTTTCCGGATCGAAAACAATGGGAAGAGCAATACGTGGTGAACTCACCCTGTTTACCGATGGCTTAAAATACGAGTGTGGGTAGAGGCGCAGAAGTCTTCTGTGACCAATACAAAAAAACACTGGCACTAAGAGACGACTTATACGCAGAGCAGCTCTCGCGCTTCAAGAACGCAACATAACCGACAACCAAGTGGCAAAAAAAAACCATAGCATCGGACATCTTGACTTCGAAGCCTCTGCGGTTATGCAGAAGAAGCGTCACTGAAATATCCTTGACGAACACGGTGACCCTGTGCTGGTTACCTGACCATACTGGCATTCAAGGCAACGAAAATGCGGACAGTCTTACGAAAAAGGGATACGAGCTTGGGGTATCACAGGCAATCCCTTACGGACTCGCGCCGCTCAGCTCTATAATAAGAAAACTAGAAGACGAAGCACTGGACAGAGTAAAAGCTCGTTGGATCGGTCTTAAAACTGGAGCAGGAGCAACGTCCCTGTGGACGACGCTAAATAAAGACGCTCGAAGTCATTGATCAGTTTTAATCGTAATGAAGTGCAAACACTTAAGGGGGTCCTTGCCGGACACTGTGGCGTAGAACGCATGCATTATGACTGAACATGCCACACAACGACTTTCGCAGGAGCTGTAGAGATGAGGAAGAAATAGAATCTGTCCAACATCTCGTCCATCAGAAGGACGTATTACTTGGGCAAACACTGCTTAACAGAGGTGGTGGACTTGTGTGGTGTAAGCTGAAAAACCTTCTAAAGATTTTAAGAGCTGTACGATGGTGCTAGTAGTACGAAGGTCTCATGGTAGTAAAATACACAAAATGACGGAAAAAAATGAACACAAGTAGTTGGTCTAAGCGAGCCGCAAGGTCTAAAGAGCACCCAATTACCTAAATATCCTCAACTCATTCCATATTTAAAACATTTCTAGCTTCAGGCTCTAATTCAATGAAAAGAAGATGTGACAAGACGTCACCTTGGGTGAGTCTAACGTCCACGGTGGAAGGTGTTGATATAAGTTAACGACGAAGATGCAACCCATACGAAGTAACCTCAGCTAGCACCATCGCTCCAACGCAGAACTTGCAGTCGACAACGTGTGGACAATATTCATCGGAAGAGACAGAATGCACTTGAAATCGCGAAATTTCAGCAACGAACGGAATGCCACATGACCCCGATGCATTGGTCTGGCTGGCACTAGAGCAGAGGCATAGGAATGAATAAAATGAGCATTGTTAATTAGTCTTAAGTTCGAAGTGTAACAATATAGGGGTTTAGCCTCAGAAATAAAATATTTTTTTTTTAATAAATTTAAAATAATAAAAATTTAACTTATAGCACTGTCAACCCGCACAAAGTCATTATAGTTTGCGTACATTGTACAGATACTTAATGGCCCCCAATGATGAGCCGCAAGCACTTTAGAGCTTACTTCGATGCACTCGGTTGAGCGTCTTCTCCAAATCTACAAAACAGCTGGTGTTCGGTTTGACACAGGCCCTAGAAGCGATGATATTGCTCGCGTTGAAGTTTCGCTGTACTGCGACATGAACCTACTCAAGTGCCGATGGTGACAGGAGCAGGTCTACGGTCCCCTACCTGGCCACAGAAGGAAGAGGAAAAGTGCATGGCTTAGTCACAAGTTTGTAATTTCTGTCAAAGAGGTGATGAGAGCAATTCCGTTTCATATTTTCCAAGACACAGACGCATTTCTCCAAGAACATCCTTCACGCTAGGACGACTGCATACGGCAAACGCAAAAAACGAAAAATGGAAAGCAGTTCCTCTAATTAGCTTAAACAAACCTCCAAATTAACCGCATTTCCTCGGCAAAGAAGGCAACATGGTACCTCCTACTCAACCTTTGGCGCATTGAATTCGTCGTCGCTGTGCGCGCAAAATCTCATTAAATTTCCATTTTTTGTTTTTGTTTTTGTTTTCTCCTCCATCCCACCTAGTCGTGTTGTTATTTACTTTTCGTCTATACCACTCCTTGCGTGGGTTGATTGGTTTTGTTCGTTTCTAATTAGAAATGGGGGAAGGCCCCCGTAACCACTCTGGCGTACAATGCAATATTCATGATGACTAGACAATTATTTAATTCACAATTCACTCGTAAGCCCGGACAGATACGCCCTCTCATCCGGTCGACGAGGGCAAGGGAAACAAACGTAAGATTGCCGAATTAACACACAATATGCCGTTGAAAGTGGGGATTTAAAGAAAGGGTCCCAGCAATCAACACAACAAGGAAGAAGAATAATGCCTTGTTCCCATTCGAAATGCGAGCCCAGGGTGGGGTGAGTGTACAACAGTGAGAAGAAAAAATTACCAGCAATATTCCGAGTAGATTTTCCACACAATTAAGGAAGGGTGTAGGAAGGCATTGGGGACGACGACGCGGCACTACCACCATGCAGTCAAGACCACCTCCCCGTCCAGTGGCGTTGCGTTCTTGTTGAACCTGGAGGGTCATCGTTTTCAATTTCAGAGCTCGTTCTTTCTGCCTCCCCCGAGTGTAGACCACCCCAAGGATGTCAAGAGTTACTCGTCTTCGCTGATGATTGTTGGTTTTCATTTTCCACAGTCTTCTCCTCTGATGACGGTGATGACGACGATGCTTGCGGACGCTCGCCGGTCGTAGAAGGGGAGGAACAAGTTGAACAGAGAGGAGAAAAAATACGGGACCTGGTATTACTCCTTTTCCCGTGGTGGGCGAGAGTATTTTATTTGTTTTCATTAGATTCCGAAAGTTTATAGGGCAACAAATGGAACGGACAAAGGAAGTTAGAAACGGACGTCATTAAGCTGTCGTTGTCGTTGTTGCTGCTGTTGTCTTAATTGTTGCTTTTGTTGTTGTATGTTTTTTTTTTAATTAAAAAAGAGGACGATAACAAGGAACGGAAGCCAACTCCTAATGCAGTCTATCATGCAACCAGCCAGCCAGCAGCTTAAGTGAAATTGAATTCCATTTCGAGCAGCCGAGCAAAATATTCTCCATCAAACGGCACTCGTCTAGGTCCCACCAACCAGCCCAGCCCAGGAGACGTAATAGCGTAACATACTTCGGCGATAAATCCGTCCTTTTTGAATGGCGACGACGAGGGCTGGCGTTGATGAGGCGACCACCACCGCCGTCGCAGAACATGTTTAATACATTAATGAGTGCTTGGCGGGAGGGTCTCCTCTCTTGAATGCTGATGATGAGGACATTGCTCTCGTTGAGCTGCGTCTGGTTCCGTTGGGCCCCCCTCCACGCCACCGTGGCGATACATAGAAATGCTTTATTCGATTTTTTTCTTCCTCTTCAAACTGGCGTTTCCCTGATATTTACAGATTTAATCTTTACATGACGGCTTTTGTCTGGAACGGCGAGTGGGGGGGTGGTTGGATTTTTCAGGTCAGACAGCGGTGAGGAACGAACTCACGAGTGGTTCGCTTCGTTGAATGGACGTGAATGGGTTTTCGAACATGCCAGTGGCTGAATGGATTGGGCAGCCTTTGTGTACATTAACTGGTCAAAGTCAAACAGGAGGCACATGTGCGAGGAAAATTGATGTGGTTGGGAGCGTGCTTTTTGACAAGGGTACCCTACTTTATTCACAGAATCCATGCACTTCCGGTGGGGCTGTGCTTAATACAAATATACTCGTGATGGTAGTTAAGGTAGGAAGAAGCGTATGCTGATGCTCAAGAATTGTGCTCTCGTATATCAACTTGGGTTCACATTTTCGTTATATAGGCAGCAAAATCACCCTTATTCTCTCGCCTACAATATTAACAAAAATTTGTCACTGCGGTACATATACTTTAAGGGTTAGGCTAATTGTTTTTCATTTTGTTGCGTCCATGGCGAACCTTGATTTCAACCATTGTGTACCATTTGTTAGTTGAGGAGCTCCTAGGCTTACGAGAGTTATCTTGTCCTCTGGTACACTGTCTCAGAGGTTCAGCAACGAATGCTATTCAGGCCTAAGCAACGTTGTTCATGCGCTTTATTTGCTCCGGCCACCTTAGGCCGAAGAATGTTATCGCGACGGTGCCTATGTTTAAGTTACTCGCCATGATAGAGTCAAAAACACGGCAGTGCGCGAGGAACTCAACATTAAGCAGATGCTTATTCGAACAGAAGCCTGACTTTATATAACACTCTGATCATTCCTGTCCTGCTCTATGGCACAGAGACATGGACGCTATTAAAAGCGGTCGAAGTAGCTCTTGGTCGCTTTCAGAGAAAAGTTCTGCGTGCGATCTTTGGTCCTGCTTGCGTTGATGGGGTTTGGGGAAGAAGGTTCAACCATGAACTGTACGGGCAGTACAGCGGCATGCACCTAGGTAAGCGTCTTTGGATCCAACGCTTAAGATGGTTAAGTCATGTAGAGCGGATGGAAACCACAGCTCATCGTTACCCAGCCATTGGGGCAGCGCAACAAAGGACGTATTCGCACGAGATGGCGCTCACAAGTGGCAAAGGACGGCAACCAAGTTATGTGTGCGCAGCTGGCGGCGGCTGGCGAAGGATCGCTGGCTGGAGAGGCATGTTGGTTGAGGCCCAGGTCCCCGCGGACTGTAGCGCCAATCAAAGAAGAAGAAGAAGAAGCTTTTTTGAACAGAAGGGGTTCTGCTTTCATGACTTGGTCATGTGACACGAAATGTCTCATTATCACGACCTCGGAGAAGTGCCTTGAAGGCGATTCTATCGAGGAGGCAACTACTTGGTAGACCAAGTATGAGGTGGTTGGGCCAAGTCGGAAACATCCATTGCTATCTCTAAAGCATCTCCATGAGAATCGACGTCAAGGGATCCAGTGGGCTGGTGATCTCTCGTGCGTTCAGAAAATAAGGATGACTTCAAAATACGCCGTGTTGTCTGAGACGTTAATCGTCATTTTAGAGCCTTATGCCCTCTACTGCCATTTGGTCTACCATTTGTGTTTAACAATGCTAATTGTTTGTGAGCGTGATATCTCACGGTTCCCCGTTTTCACTCTCATAGCAGTAAACTAAGCCCGGCAAACCATACAAATAATCAACATAAATTGCGATGTACATAAATTTGGTTAGTCTGAGGATGGATGCGGTGGACTTTAGACTTATTGTGATGCCCATGAGGATGAAAAAAGTTCCATACTGCTACTCGTCATTGCGTGTGTCCTTGTATATGAAGACGTTGTGCCAAGTATGAGGTGGACCTGACAAACCTGCAAATAGAACTTAAAGGGATATATGCTTTTTCTTGAAGGTTCTGGACGAAGAATGCTCCCAGTGTTCTCGGTCTGCCTCGGTATGCCACGACTAGGGAATTGACAAAGGTGTGTGGAAGTGAGTGTCTACAATTGCTTCTTCGTTCCCACAGACTCTGCATACGGTGTTATGGGTAAGTGTAATTCTATGCTCATCATATCTTTGGTGGTTATGACAAGCTACCATTCGCAGCAGCCTTTTGCGGCATTCGTAAATTTGGCTGGTATTTGCGCTATTGTACCTAGACCATAATATCCGAGTGATCTCACAGGGAAGAGAGTCCCACTGTTCATTCGCAAGCCAGGGGTGGATGGAAACTTGGAATGAGTCGGATTCGGCAACTATTCTAGTAAGTTCATCTGCTACCTCATTGCCGATAACGGCCCTATAATTTGGGACCTGGCATAAAGTGATCGAACGCTGCGAGCCAAGAAAAGTAATGGCCCCTTGAGCCGGTGGTATTTCCAACAAAGATAGCATTTTGGCGCTGGTCAGATAGTCTGATCGAGCAATGTATGTTTAAGATTGTGATGTAAAAGGTTTTTCAATAGGGACTGCACAGCTTCCATTTTTTATTTAATTTGTGAACGCACTCTAAGCTTTAAACTTAATATTTGCATCATGGTAAACTACACGAACGAGCAACATCTGCAAAATATAAATAATTTGTACCCAAATTCGGAGTCGGTGATCGCAGCTTTAAAATCTAACTGCAATTTTCGGTCGTTATTATCGCCCTAGTAGACAGCCAATATGAAGCTTAGTGCAAAAACTTGGGTCTACACATTCGTTATGTAGTAGTGCCGTGTCAGCGAGACAACGGGTCAAACTGGTCGAAGTGTAGAAAATATTGCTTCCGTTCAGGCGTCCGTAGCAAACGATCCAAATGAATCAATTCCACGGTGTTCTCCAGAATTGGGCATCAGACAGGTGGTATTTTAGGTAAGGATCTTGCTTTACACCCAAACAAGACCAAGCTGACTCAAGACTGGAAGCCAAAGGACCATTGGAAGCGACGTACGTTCCCGGGGTGAGTTCTGGAGGAAATGAGCCAAGATAATACATTTCATCGCAAAATCATCTTCAGGGATGAAGCTCATTTCGGGCTCAATGGGTTCGTCAGTAAGCGAAATATGCGTTATTGGTCGGGTGAAAAACCACATGTGCTTCGTGAATCACCACTTTATCCACAAAAAATAACTCTTTGGTGAAGTTTGCATGGTTTGCCTATATTTCGATCGTCACGTTACTGTGAATGATCGGCGTTATCGCGGATGCTATGCACTTGGACGACTTGACGTTTCAACAGGATATGTCACCATCTTGTCATGTTCAAATAAATTTATTAAAGAGCACGTATGTTTAGTGTGTTATCTCAAGAAATGGACCAGTCGATTGAATGCTTGACTTCTTTTCTGTGTTAAGACATTGGTTTGTGTAAACAAGCCGACGACGTTGGAGGAGCTCCGAGGCAGCAATGAGCGTGAAATAGCGGCAGTGTCCGCCGAAATGTGTGGCCGAGTTGTGGAAAATTGGGTCCAACGAATCGACCGCTGCAAACGTGCCCGGGTTGCCACATGAACGCAGTCGAGTTCCATTCAAAAATGTAGTACTTCAAGCCGATAATACATTTTTGTGATTATGATGTGAAAAAGTTCTCAAGCCCTTATTGGAAAAACCCTCGACATACAGATGTGATTGAGACGTGGAAGTCTAATTGGTACCGCGAAATGGAATACTTATACTGCTTAATGTCAGTTAGTGCCTAGAGACCGACTGATCGCATTATGGTGTGATTGATCTTCTACAGTGTTGCGATGACAAACTGGCTTGAAATCGTATTTGGCCTTCATTGCCTACGTTAACACCACCCTCTTCCATTGCATTGAAATTCTCTCATTACAAGACTCTTACGGAAGCCCCCCTCTATCTTCTTCGAGGAACTTACTCAGACACTCCAGCACACGTGGAACCCTTTTTTCGCTGAGTGGTCCCTGCATGCCCATTATTCTTGCGAAATGTGTGCCTCATTTTCGACAATGAATCCGAAATGAAACCCTGCATTGTTAGTAACCCCACTCGCAAGCCATGCATCAAAAGCTGAACAATGGTGGAACAAAAATTAGAAAAACAGAAGCTCATTGCGGTAGCCCAACACCGCGCTGTTCTGCATTTGCATAGGTACAGCTAAATATTCCGAAACCGCCAAGCGCATGCATTGTACAGTGGAAAGCCCTAAATGCACGTATCGTCAGTAATTATTTGGGCAAAATTCGCGAACAAAGCGGCGAACAGTGGCCATCAGCGGTGTTGATGGAACAACAACATCCGCTGCGCGATGAGAATCCGTCGTTCGTGAAGGTCGTGGAAGTAGGACGAAGGCTGACAGACGTGGGCGAACAAAAATTGAATGACATGCTGTCGTCATTGTGGAGCATCCGTGGTATCTACTTGAATGCTTTAAGGTATGGAAAATGTAAGGCGTTTGGTGGAGAGACTCCCCTCATCAGTTCAGGGATGTACAAGATGATGCTTGGAATAAAACCCTCCATTGGGAACAGTCGGGCCCTATCTTGCGACTGGTTGAACGTAGACCTTATAGCGCTAAGGTAAGACTGCCTAAAATACATCATTCCATGGCCAGACCTCAAGCAACCTACATCCGGTTCCAAGAATCCACCTAGTCACCCGAAGACCACGCCTGTTCCACCCAACATTTTTAATATCACTCGAGACCCGTGTGCTCACTGCTCATCCTCCCGTGAGCACACTCGCAGCCTAACCTTACACCCATTGTTCAGAGCCGTCTGCCAGCCACTATTGAAAGGATTACACACCCTCACGTCGAGCATGGTATACCTCACTAGGCTCATCCCATCGTCAGCACCCAAAGGACGTTTCGCGCTCTCGCCTTAATTCAATGTTGTTGAGTGTCAGATGCTCTGCGTCATGGAAGATGCGTTCGCGTTACATTTTCTCATAAAACGACACATTTCCGCCCGAGGAAAAAAACTGCCACCTTCACCTGTCAAAGCGAAAGCGCAAACGAAAATGATATGAGCAAGCAAACTTTACGGGTGTAGCCTTTCTCATCAAGTCGCAGTTGATACATGAGCATCCCTAATTAGTGGAACGGGGCTGGTCGGTGGGCGGAGGCGGTCGGCGGAAATGGGTTAAAAAGGGAGATAACTTAATGGTGTACAGAGAGACGTATCCAAGCCAAAGCTCGGTCGACGCACAAAGGAACGTGAAAGAACCTTCACTCAAAGCAAAGGAGGTGGAATAGATACATCCTGAGGCACTATCCCATGTGGAAGCAGAGTGTATGATGATGCATGGCCGTGCGGGGAGGTGCGACGCGGTTGCGGTGGCAAGGAAAACTTGCTAGAGGGAAGCAAGCGAAAGGGAGCACAGCACAACGCAACACAACACAACACAGGCGAGCAGAGCACAGCACAGCACCTAATGGAAACACGTTCGCTGTGAATTAATTAAAACTGCCCTGCATTCCCGCGCATCAGGTTCCCCGGCAATCATGATGATGACGATTGCCACATCGTGACGACGCAGCCAGTGATGATGATGATGGTTGCGCTGTGTGGACTGTGTGCGAGTGCGAGCGAGAGGATGACCTTAAAAGTTGCACCGGCTCCCAGTCGGATGGAGGCGAGGTGCTAATAGGTGTGTCCTTAGTGATATCCCATCTATTTTTTTTATGAACGACTTCAGTTCCATAAATACGAGAGTAGGATGGAGGATGTTAATGCTTGTTTGCTCAGCGAGAGTTACTGCCGTTGAAAGGTCCTGGCGTCCAACTGGCGGTAAGCAGCTTTCCGTACGTGAATGGAAACTGCGCGCAGAGGTTAATAGTGGCCATGGGCTAAGACTTCCAGGTGTGGTGGTAGCAAATTGAAAGGAATTATGGAATGGAGCTAAGCAACCAACGTGCATTTCTGTTGGGTAAGTCCACGTTTTTCAAATGAACCAACCTTATTCGGGGGATCAAGAGTTTTGAGTCAAAGAAATAGAAATAAATAAATGCGCAAGCGGCCATGCATCCTTCATCAGGCGATGGGACGTTCTCACCCCTATGGTCACACGGCTTGAAGGTGCAAAAATACACGACTGGTTTTGAGTTTCTGTTGAGTTTACTTAAAAAAATGAAGCACAGTGCGCTGGTCAAAAGCAGTGGCGTTAAAGTAAATACATTTAAAATACTCTCTCGATCTTTCTGTGAGTGGTACAAACAAGGACTTCATTTTCCTGCAACACTTCGGTTGGGTTGCTGCCAAGGAAATTTGCTAGAACACTTAGACCATTGTTGATCCATTCCAGCACCCAGCGCCGTTAATTTGATCCTAGCAACAAATGATGAGGTAGCCAAGGACTTCGTTTACCTAGGCTCTGGAGTACAAAGGGACAACAACACCAGTACAGAGAGCAAGCGCAGAATTGCTCTTGCCAATCGCTGCTTCTTTGGGCTCAAGAGGCAATTGAGTAACAGAGCCATCTCTAGAAACACCAAGTTGACTTTGTATAAAACTCTGATCATCCCAGTCCTGCTCTATGGCGCAGAGACATGGACGCTATTGAAAGCGGATGGAGAAGCCCTTGGTCGTTTTGAGAGAAAATCATTGGTATAGTTTGCGATGATGACATCTGGAGGAGAAGATTCAACCATGAACCGTACGGGCTGTACAGCGGCATGCACCTAGTTAAGCGTCTTCGGATCCAACGCTTAAGATGGCTAGGTCATGTAGAGCGGATGGACACCACAGCTCCGGCCCGACGAGTCTTCGACACCGAGCCTTTTGCTCAGCACAACAGAGGACGTCCTAGAACAAGATGGCGCTCACAAGTGGAAAAGGACGTCAACCAAGTTGGTGTGCGCAGCTGGAGGTAGCTGGCGAAAGATCGTTCTGGCCGGAGAGGCATGTTGGTTGAGACCCAGATCCACCCCGAACTGTAGCGCCAATCAAAGAAGAAAGAGCAAATGATGACTGGGCCAGATTTTAAAACCAAATAAAAGCATATTAACTTTGTCAAATCGAAAATTGAGCAACTTCTTATTACAGAAATAATCAGTCTGCTCAATGGAAGATTCAACTACTACGGTCACAGCATGAAGGGGTACCCCACAAGGAGATGTAAATTCACCCGTTCTGTGGGAGCTAGTAATTAATACAATTTTAAGAGCTAAGCCCATCGCATACGACGATGCCCCTCCTTAGAGGGGCAAGATATTGCGGTCTGGGGATAAGCATACAAAAAACATAAATTGTTGCTTGCACCAATAAGAGAAAGATGCCACCATTTAAACTTCCTGTTGCTAGAGTGCGGAATATCTGGGACTTATCCTAGACAGGAGACTAAATTAGAAATTAAATCTACTAGAAAGAGTCAGGACAGCAGATTGTGCCCTATATCCGAGCAACAGAATATTTGGCTAAAAATGGGGCAACAACCATAAAACCATCCTGTGGATGTGCAGAGCGATAGTCAGGCCAATCTTGACCTTTGGCTGTGCAGTTTGGTGGATGATCTCTCTAAAGACCGTCAACCTTAAATTACTAACGAGAATACAGAGACTTGCATGGCTAGGAGTCCACCACTTCGACGGCAGATTTAGAGGTCTTGTTAGACCTCCTACCACTAGACCTGCACCTGCACATGGGAGCTGCAGGGATCTCCATTGGGATTATCCACTGTAAATGCTGGAACTACGTATTGCACGAGCGATGAGCGACTACTCTATCCCACTTCGAATACGATAGACACTATCGATGTCATTTCCCAAAATGAGAGTGTATACACATGAACCTATGAACAACTCAACCATCTAAGTGTGCACATATGGTTCAAAGATGAGTACAGGAATAGGCGCGGGCATTTACTTCGAACAGTTCAAACACATTTCAACAGTTAACAACATTCCTGATTGGGGCAGTGTTATTTTTTTTTGTCAAGCGGAGGTCCTGTGCACCAGAAATCGATCAAAAGGATGTCAATGTTGGAGATGCCACCGTTTGATATCACCATTTTCGGCCATGAAAGCAATTTTTGCGACGGAGATCTAGTTTAAGCTCGTTGTTGCGAAGAGCTTAAGGTTCTTGGCACACAGCAATCGATACTCGACACCTTGGATATTATTACCCAAGTACAACAGTGCAATAACCGACAAACTCTTGGACTAGTCGGAGCACGAACTAGTAATAACCATCTGAAATACCACGAAAATAAAATGTGTCTTACCCATAACTACGTCTGCAGCGACTGTGTAGACGAGGAGGAAAGACAGGACACTCGCCAGTCCCCTGTCACTGTCTAAGCATCTGCAGATTGAGAAAAAGAAGAGGTGCCACTAATTTCTCTGTACAGATTTATAAAGGCATCCGGTTGGCTATAGAAGGCCAACACAGGAAGTACGCCATCAAGGTCTGGACATGAGAAATTAGAAGAAGAGAAACATACCTCCTATGGGTATCACAATGAATCTACAATGACGTGTGACGGGCGTCCGGTAGTTCATTAACTTAACCCAGCTTGGACTCTTGTTTCAGGTTTCAAGTTCTGCCCTCAGAAATTTAAAAGTGTCTCCCTGTTACGGATGATCTATTCATTATTTTGAATCCTTTTAGAACAAGGTTTGGGCAAGGGATTATCAGGTCTACCATCTTGTCCTTCTCCTGTACACAGGGCCTACTGCTTGCAAATTGGATCAACTCAATTTTTCGCATCTTCACAAATGCAACAGCCAGGCGGTTCATTTCTTGTATTGCATCGTTCAAATTCCCAGAATTAACAAACTCCTATCAGTTTCGCAGAAACAATTTAAATTACATGAAAAAAGAATTTTTTTAAGTCTCCAACAAATATTCCCTTAATTAAGTTCATCAACATTTCTCAGAACTACCAGGCTAGTCGGCGCCTTGTACACGTAGGAGGATGAAGTTTGACTTCTCCCTAATCCATCTGTGTCTGTTATTCTTTAAGGCGATCGATTCAGATTTCAGAATGGAAACATTCCTTCAACTTGTTTCTTTCAAGGTAACCATGTGCTTTTCCTCAGGATTTCACAAGGGGAGTTACCCATGGTGGCTCTTAGGGACCTGTAGTTTGGCCCGGTTCGGGCGTATCTAGACTATCTCTATTTGATCATGTGCCACGAATGTGAATTGATCAACATCTTGCAATCTCCAAGTCCTATCAGGTGCGACGCAGCGGGCCGTCACAAAGATGAAGGACAATGATCTTGGCGAGTGCTATCAAAGTTTTGAGCCGGGCGCCGTTTACCACGGGTTTTAAATTATTTTTTGCTTTGAGGCTAATGAAGGTAAGGGAAATGAGCGATGTCAAGGGGACAATTTCAGAGTTAATAACAAAACCAAGACTAATCGCTGATGCAACCATCTCAAGACTTGCAAAAGACATTGCTTCTTTCGGATGCAAGTGCAAGCCCGTCTTAACAGACTTATTTACTTATCAAGCCAAAGAGTTGTAGAGTGACTAAGCCTGCGCAACAGTTGCCTTTTATTGCTGGCTCTTGGGCTTGCTAGCTCTTGTCATCTACCTGTCCTGCACGCAATAGCCTGGTTTTTTAACCGAATATACGGTCTTCCTCTCCTTGTCGAACCAGTAGGATCGGATTCGAACACCCTCTTACCTGAAGCGTTGGTGTCGATAGGGCGGGTCCAGTGTATGCGACTGATTTTTGGGCATCGGATAACATCCACATCCTGGTATGGCCCATAGAGTTCACTGGCGTGTCTTCACTTTCATTCGCGATAGCAGGCTTCTGCTCCTTATGACAGGATTGGCAAATTAACATTTTTATGGAGCATTAACGTGGTCCTTCGAGTTGCGTGCTTTGAGACCAGTAATTTTAACAAACTAGTAGTTCCAGCGGGATGTTGGGTAGGATCTCCACTAAAACGTCATGGATGGACTTCACAGGGAAACCAAGGTCAGCTTAACAACCACAACAACTCAATCGCAAGTTCTATTCAAAACGCGTATGGCAGTGACTAGATCAGGTATGCTTGCAAAAGTGCCTATTTAGCACACTGATGGCTAATTATTTACAAAAAATAAGAAAAGAATGGGTTTAAATTGTGGAAATCTTCTACATAACTTATACAGAGAATTTGGTTATTCTAAATCTACCGAACAGAAGGTAATTTATCATCAGAACTCACTACACTGTCATCGAATGAATAAAAATGTGTGTAGAAATGATTCCGATAATTTCATGGCTAATTTTGTCCGTGAAGGACTTTGAGCAATCCTGATGAAGAGTGAGATAACCCTTATAAAAGTTTAGACGGCTCAGCTCTAAGATATAGGCCACAGCTGTAGAGGTGCTGTGGAAAGCTCTGAAACCGGACACTGTCCTACAAGGAGCACTTTATTCCGAGAAGTGTAATCAAGAAATTTCGCGGTAATAACCTTCTCCAAGTCTTTTGACAAACGTGGCAAATATCCTGGACGCGCCGTATGGGTTTAGACACCGAGAATAAACGTGCGATTTCCGAGAGAAAAAGGAAAGATGGGAGTTGTTTAAAATATGGGCTAGATGGGAGATGGCACATGGCAGGGTCATCCTAAAAAGTCACATTTACACCGCATCATCTTCTGAAATTTGCAAGCAGTTGAAATCATGTCCTTCTGTGTCCCTTACAACCCGGCCTTCATTGGTGGTGGTGGGCAGTCATTATCGACTAACAGCAGCCTGATCTGTTCAAAAAATCTGGCAGGCCTCGCTTTAACCGCATCGAAGTGTTTGCCTACTAATACCGCAACCGATTTCCGATCTTTTTACCATCACAACCGCGGCACCGCTTCCAATGTCCACTACAAACATATGCTTAAAGAAAATGCCACAAATTAAATGAATCGTTCGTAAACCTAGCTGCGAGCGTGTTTACTCCGGTCTGGTCAAATAGAGGACCGCGTCGCCAGAGCAAACAGAAACCTCAACTCACGTGTTGGTTTACGACTCGAATCAACATTCGGTTTTTCGTCTCGAGGGAAATTTCCCAGCAACGTGGCTGTAACTCTGCCCAGTGTCCACCCACTCGCCCACTCGCCCACTCACACATATGCTCACGAAATATTTCCCTGATTACCTCTGGACAAAGCGTTGAGCCATCGCTCCAAATGCAAACAGGTTACAGCAACTCTGCGAGACCACAACTCAGAGCACTCTCGACGACGGAAAGTTTCGTAATGCAATATCACCGATGTTTTGCTGCGGAAAGCATTCGTGACAATGGCTCATAAGCGCGCTGCCGTCACATCATCGGGGCGTAGATAAACATTTTCTGCAAGGGGTTGGCTCGGCTACCGGGCGCACCGGGGAAGTTGTAATGAATGACACAAGGGGACACTAATGGTTATTGCCACCGGGATATTGGACGTTGTTTGGATTAATTATTCTGCGGCACACACGCCGGGGCCGATGGCAAGGGTTCTAGGGTTCTCGTGAAGTTCTCTCGCATCGCTGTAAGTCGATAACAATGACGGATGAGTATTTAGCTGAAGGTAAGTCGGTAATAGATCTGCAGGCACATCGCAATGAGTGCGGATTGTTTGCCTGTACACATCACTGGGCTGTTGATTGCCCGTCTGAGGGCCTGTGCTTTAGTAGGCCTCAGTGCTAAATCTGTGAAGTGACTGGCAGAGTTGCGTAGGACATGATGTCGGGACACGTCACAATTGGATGTTCACCGGGTCGTTGGATTACGATTGCCAGTCTTGTGCTTGTGTGACAGACGAGACGTACGTTGTCTCTTGGACTTTCATCTGCACGACGATGTGTGGGTACATAAACAGTGACTTCACTGTCAAGTGTGACATTCAGACCACAACATGGCGTCTGATTCCAGGGGGAGCTTAAAACTCAGCATATTTTTACAGGAAAGCAAACAATTCAATTCCTGGAAAAGATTCAGCCTTTCTATGGAAACTGGAGCAACATCCAGTCGGTGATTTAAATTGGACGTTGCCTGAACAACCTCAGCCCTTGCTCAAACGAGTGGCAACCAGTGGTGAGGTTGGCCAATATTTGTGTAGACAAAATTCAGGGAAACCATAATTTACTCATTTAAAGAGGGAGTGGGAGCAGATGTGGTACATAAGGTTGTAAAGTGTACATCTTGCTCAATTGGTGGGTGACGAGCTTAGGGCAACAGGGTTGTCATGGCCAGTGCCGAGTATATTGGTGCAGGTTAATTTAACCCCCTCTTCGTCAATATACCCGCCCCAGAAAGAAGAAGTACAAGGACATCGATTCCTTGGAAGTGCGAGTCAAATGTTAAATGTAAGCCTCGCCCAAAGCCGTCCAAAGGAATGCACATTTGGGAGACTTTTTGGCGACACTGTCTTCCAGGAAAGGCTCAGCTTACTATTGACGTTAGAATGGAAATTAAGCTGCTGCTTGCCGAAAGAAGTAAAATTCAAACTGACTGATTCTCTTGTGGGAAAAGGGGCTAACGACATTACTTTGCGATGACTGCGTCGATGTGAAGAATCCGAGGAGTTCCTTTAAGTTGAATGTTGAGCTGCTGTTTCTGCGAACGGAGATCAATTCATGTCGTAAAGGCAACGACACCGAGACTAGGATACAGGTATTGTATCGAAGGTATTCCATAAGTCCGATGGAATTGCTGTTTCCCTCATGAAAGCTGGTAAGTCCTTCGTACCATAGTGGAGTTTTTAAGTTCCACTGAAGTGAGTATGTCCTTATGTTAGATACGATACGCGCCGGGTATTCACACGGGCACATAGGTTTAACTTGTTAAGGTGATATTTCAGACTGCTGTGAACACCAATAAAGCTTGTTAGCCTTCTTTTGTTATCCTTATTCAGAAGGAGTATTTCCTTGATTGAAGCAAGACTGATTAAAAACCTGGATTGTCTAAAACCTTCTGCGACTTTTCAACATCGTTCTTGAAAGAATTGTTCAAACTCGAACGCCAACACCAAAGGAACAATCAGTCAAAAGTGCTTCCAACTACTCGCATATGCCGACGATATTGACATTATCGGAAGAACGCAGCGTGATGTCAAAGGCCGAGGGTAAGACCAAGCATATGCTGTCAACGAGAAAGGACACCCAACACCAACGTCAGAAGGTCAAGAGAACGCTTTACAATACCTTAATCGTCCCAGTCCTGCCATATGTCGCGGAAGCATGGACTTTGTCAAAAGCGGATGAAGCTGCTCTTGGTTGCTCGAGAGGAAGATTCTTCGTGTGATTTTCGGTCCCGTCTGCATAGATGGTGAGTGGAGGAGGAGATACAACGACGAACTATACGGGCTGTTCAGCGACATCGACTTAGCCAGAAGAATGAAGATCCAACGACGAGATGGCTAGGTCATGTAGAGCTGATGGAAGCCAATGCTTCGGCCCGAAAAGTCTTCAAATCCACCCCCGAGGGACGGCGCGGTAGAGGAAGACCGTGACTCAGGTGGCGCACGCAAGTAGAAAGGGACCGCAACCAACTATGCCTGCGAAACTGGAGACAGCTAGCGAAGGTTCGAGCTGGCTGGAGACGCTGGTTGATTGAGGCCCAGGTCTCCCCCGGACTGTAGCGCCACCTTAAGTAAGTAACTAAGTATTGTCTAAGACCATGACCATGTGTCCCTTAATCCGATTTGTAACTGCTGTCCAATTGGGTTCAGGGGGAGGCTCAGTACCAACGAACGCAGATTCCGGGCCAGTCCTTGTCAGATCATCCAGGTGTTCGTTGCCTGCAATTCCCCTGTGTCCGGAGACCCACCAAAGCTTCACTTTGTTGCGCCTGGCAAGGGAAGGTAGGGCGCCATAGAAACCTGATGTTGAACGGAGAGGTATAATCGCATTAGCACGATTGTCTCGCTCATTATGACATGGAAGGCTTCACATGAATTTTACCAAGTAGGCAACGACTTGTTAGACACAGAACGATGTAGATGAACCAAGTTCAGTCCAATCGATGACAAAATATCCATCCCCAAGAAACCCGGAGATCTGGGTATGATGATGAGCAAGTTTACTGAGACCCAAACTTGGCTTGAGTACGACTGCGCTCTAAAGTCAGCCACTTATTGAAAGTTAACTACATAGTCCCGAGTCCATCCTTACCCTAGCTACATACATGGAAATGTTTACTGTGATGTCATACATGGTGCGTTTAAATAGACAACCATCTGAAGGACTAGAATATTATCTTGCCGGATGCAAGTTTCACCTCAACCCAACCTGTCGATAAGAAGACTGTACCCCATTATGTTCAGGAATTACAAATATGGACTAAGACCATAGACAATCACAACTCTGGCGGTGGACGGGATCCTCAGGAAAACAATTCGGAACTCTTCAACAGCAACTTGGCAACCGTTGACAAATCTTTGGGTGACCACAGCAGAAATGAAGCGATTGCAAAATGGGCAAAAATAAGTATTGAGCTTGAGAGAACCTATTTGTTATTGAGTTGAAAAAAGTGTATCGAAACGCAAACAAGTATTCCCTTCCTTTCCATAGAAGAACTTGCTATAATGGCCTCCGGCTTACCAGATAGTCCTGGATGACAAGCGAGCATTACTATTTACTTCTCAATATCAGTGAAGAACTTATAGCCATACTGCAACAGTGTCCAGCGTCATGGGGTGTTAAATGATTGCTCGACTTGAAAAAAATTAACAATGAGGGACTAGATTGATGATGACGAGCACCTATATCACTCTCTACCCTGAAGTTGAATACGGCACATAAACGGCTTCCAAGAGTCATTCATGTTGAACTGGGTGAGACAGAGACTCACGTACCATGCCGATGTCAAGAATAATCACAAACTAGGCTCACCGGCGTCAGGGGATTATTGTGCTCCCCCGAGCTCTTCATGATAAGCAGGAAATTCTCCGTTTCCTTTCGATCATTGATCGTAATGCCGGGCCCCCCAATTAGGGAAAAGTTCACTGAGACTTTTTTCCAACCGACTATCCACTTTTCAAGATAACTCAATTTTGTGCATGTGTTCACCAAGGCTTTCATCAGCCGTTTGGCTAACAGCATACATTCTGCGCATCAACGGAAATTACCTCCAGCATGGTGAAAGTATGATGCCATTCGGTTGAGAAGAACGACGTAGAAACGCATGACAAAAATGTGCAGCATATATAGACTCCCAAGCAAAATAGTTGCGTAACTCTATGGTTCCCTGGAGCTACCATCAGACACCAATAATCAAAGGCACTCTCCATCGTCACACCTCAACTCTTTCAATTTTCAACAAATCCCCTTAAGCTCGGTCTCAAAATAAGAAGAGAGTAAGGAACACTCCCCCGCCCCGTCAACACACAACAACCGAACCGGCGTATGACTGAAGTGCCTCACAATCTACTTGACACTCTGCCATTGAAGCCAACCCAATTCCTACGGTCGCCCACTTAATTTATCTGATACCAACCCAATCCAATAACACTGCTCAACATACCACAGCCTTGCACAACATCCGGCCACAACTACAAGTGTACCCGGCCCATGACAAGGAACAGAATAAAATAAATAAATATATTCCCAAGTAAGTTCCCCACATTACCATAAAAATGGGCAAAACTTTCCGAACAATTCAAATTGTTGCTGAAAGCTAGAAATTGATTTTCCCCAAACAGACATCGCCCAGTCACCCCTGCCCGGCCAACCCTTCAAACAACCTAATTGTTATTTATCAAGAAAATACCACCTCCATTCGGGCCAACAGGGACTACCCAAATGGGCATTTCCATCGAACTGCCTGTCCTCAAATATCTTGCCGCCATCGCAACCCTCGGAGCGGGAGAGCTCTGTCACCCACAGTGCCCCCGTAGGGATGTTATCGATTTAAATAAATTTGTTTCTTCCAATTTTCTGTTTTTAATTAAAGGGACAGGAACTCGGGTCCATTAATTACAATCATAATCGATGAACACGGCCCAGCGATTGTCCCGTCAGTGCCATCAGTCGACGACGACGACGACGAGGACAACAACGGACGGACTGTAGCTGATGGTTTTTCTGCTACACAGAGAGAGAGATACACAGCGCCGCTCAACTGGTGCGTGAGGTGATCATCCCTCGAGAACGACAAAATTTGTCATTAGGCAATAAGTTCACAAATAAATTCTGATTTCCCTCGTATTATACAAACTTAATCAATTAAATTTTGATCCTGATATTCGAGTAAGATAAGCCGTGAGTGGTGGGAGGGGGAGGGAGGTTATCTTTCAGGGACAGCAGTTGGCCTCGAATGCCCGCTCCAATGAAGTAAATCGAATTTGTGAGCATTTTTTTTGTTTTCTTCGAATTTTAATCTTTTTTCTGTGATTAAGGATTTCCCTCCCGGGGGTGGGGCAGGACGAAGGGAAAAAGATTTCGTAAATTTATCTGTGGGCGCAGAGATGTAGGATGTCGTAAATAATCTTTTTCCTCTCTGGGGACACTCGGTGCGGATGGAGAGGCCCGTTGGTCCTGTCAGCAAGTAAACTGAATTTCTGCTTATCCACTGTCGCATGATGTCTCAAATGATTGTTGGGAGGAGTTGTTCTTCCTTGCTGAAGATTGGTCCGATTTCAACAATTTCAGCAAACAAACATCGGTTCGTGAGCCATGCCCTTTAGCTGCATCCAATGTTCAGCTGTAAGCTATAACTCTGAAGTGAACATCGCCTAGTGGAACAGTGTGACGAATTGCTGATAATGTAAGAACAATGCTTAAGACTATAAAAGAAGACGTAATTTTGGTTTTAATGTTCCTAATTTTTCTCACTCCACACCATAAGCCTGCCATGTGGCCTGAAAAGGTTGAACTTGCCCACACTTGATTTTTTTTTCTTCGCAAAGTTTTGACGAATGTTACGGAGGCTCATCACTGAGAAGGGGTTGCTTTCTAGCCACTTGACTGCTTAATCTTTCTAAATTTTTTTTTTTGGCAAACAGTCACTCAATAACATGCTTTCTATATTCAACCAACAGTTGACTTATTATTATAGATCCACTACAACGGCTGTTATCTGAGATATTTCTGATAATTATGCGTTCTACGTGGTCTCGTGATAAATTATTGGACTGGCCATTTTGTTGCCTTAAATCAACACGACCTCAGTTCCTGAACCGTCTTACGATGTCACCGACCATATAAGACTTCAGGTCCAATTTTGCTGGCCTTTTCGTTATATGGTTCGCTGTTTAAGTGCTGGCTTAACACCAACTCCCGCATTTCAAGAGAAGTGTTATTTTCATTGTGGCCCATTCTATTTTGTTTGCCACCTGAGGATGGTTTTTTACGGACTAGTAACAAGTTATGGGGTAGGAATGATTTTTTCAAACTATCGTAAGAATCTGACAGAGATAAATAAGAGATTTTTATTCAAAAAATTGCTAATTCGAAGAAAATTAAGGAATCTACCAAGCTGAAAAAGAATGGGTTAAGAGCCACTTGGTTTTGAAATGTAATTGCAATTTTTGACACATTCGAGGAAAAAGACCGAATATTAATGGCAGTCAGTGTACAACGACATTAAATTAATAGCACCCACAAATTAATTTTTATTTTTTACTCAAATTTGTTGTTTTTTTTTTCCTTGCAACTGTTCTTAGCAAACATTTTGGAACAAAGTAATGTATATGAACAGGCAAATTTTCAAATCTCATCTGAGTTCATCTGAAACTTGCTTAAAATGGACATGCGGTTATCATGTGTTCATGCCTTTCTGAATAATAATCTGAAGCTTACATTTTCTTGCTTTTCTACTATCCCATTTTTTTTATTAGTTTTTAGTTTGCATTCCAAGTTTAGTTTCGTTTACATTTTCCAAAAATCCGTGCAATTGTTAGCATACGCGGACGACATTAACGTGATTGGTCGAACTCAGCGAACCGTCAATGAAGCGTTTGCTAGCATTGAAACGGAGGTAGCAAAAATGGCTTTTGCGGTGAATGAGGGCAAAACGAAGTGTTAGCTGTCGTCAAGAAAGGACGCACAACATCGACGACTCGGTCAGAACGCCACTATATCTTCGAGGTAGTAAAGGACTTCATCTACCTTGGCTCCCAAGCTAATAGTGCGAACAATATCAGTACCGATATTAAACGCAGAATAACTCTTGCCAACCGGTCTTTCTTTGGGCTCAAGAGGCAATTGAGTAGTAGAGCCCTCTCTTGAAAGACCAAGCTCACGTTATATAAAACCTTGATCATCCCTGTCCTGCTGTATGACGCTGAAGCTTGGACTATCTCAGGAGCGGATGAAGACGCACTTGGTCTCTTCGAGAAAAAAGTTCTGCGTTCAATCTTTGGTCCTGTAGAAGGAGATTCAACCACGAACTGTACGGGCTGTACAGCGACATGAGTCTAGTCAGGCTTCTACGGCTTCAACGCCTAAGATGGCTAGGCCTTGTTGAGCGCATGGACAACACTGTTCCCGCCATAAAAGTCTTCGATTCAGAACCAGAGGGACAACGCAATAGAGGACGACTACGGAGCCGATGGCGCACTCAAGTGGAGAAGGACCTCAACCAACTTGGCGTGGAAAAATTAACGAGCTGCCCAAGTATCGTGCCAGTTGAAGAGGCTTGTTGACTAAAGCCGAGGTTCGCCTAAGACTGTAGTGCCATAAGAAGAAGAAAAAATTTAATCCACCTCTCTCTGCCCTTAAATAAGCAAAATACACGTTATGTATCATAACTACTTGATTTTGTATTCAGTAAGAAACTAGGCGAGATAAAATATGTTTTCGGGGAAAAAACCATCCACCGTTTTAGGGCAGAATATCTAGCTACAATTTTGAGGTAGTTAAGGAGTTTCTCTACCTCGGGGCAAACCTAAACTCTACGTATGACATCGTAGTGCACATTCGACGTAGAACCGCCTTTAACAACCGGTCTGTCGAAGCATCTGCGGTCAAGACTTCTGAATCGAACGACCAAAATAACGCAAATCTCTTATCCTACCCATAAACTTATTTATTGAGCCGAAACCTGGACACTTAGCAAAACTGCAGAGCTGATTCTTGGTGCCTTCGAAAGAATATTTCTATGTCGGATATATGGTCACGCCTGCAAGGAAGGCGATTGGAGGAGAAGATACAACCGCGATGTCTACAAGCTGTACCATGGATGTGGATGTAGTCCGGAAGGAAAAATTGGTCGACTACATTGGCTCGGCCACATCGAGCTAATGGACAACAACGTTCCAGCAAAGAGAGTCTTCGAATCCGAGCCTCCTGGTTCGAGAAGGAGAGGAAGACCCAACCTCCGGCACAGAGACTAATTCATCGCGGATGTAAGACAGATTGGCTTGGATGACTGGAAGCAGCTTTCAAAGGACCGTTACCGATGGAAGGCAGCAATTGCTCACACTCATCCACAACAAATATGTGCTCAGTCATTATGTACAGGGTTTAAGCTGTGAGATAAACCTCTTTTTGTTCACTTTTTACATGGCGTTGTTTGATTTAGATTAGATCCCCCCAAAATAGTTATTCGCTACAATCTGCGTTGCGAGGCGTGATCGGCCAAGTGCTTGTACGTGGCATGGATTATACTGCCTTCTCTTCTCCTCTACACTTAGAAATCCAGTGGTGATATGTTCATTGAACCAGTCGCCTCAAAACCGCAACCAAACGTTGATCTTTTATTAAGAGCAGTGGATGTACCATTGGGGGGCAGTAGATGATTCTTTGACGACGGTCTGAACTCCTTAATTTGTGTGTCCTTCCTTGGTTAGTTGGTTGCTACCCGACTGAATTAGCGGTCTGAGTGCAATTAGCGCAGTAAGCGCCGTTTTGATACCCACAACGTTGACCTGGGTTAACTAAATCTAACCTGTGGGGCTTAGAAATTTGATTAAGTCGGAGAGGAGAGGCCATAATTATTTGGAGTGGTTGGTGCTATGCTTGGATGTCTGATGTGGATTACCAGAAACATATACACTGCACTCTTCCTACGTCGAATTTTTGTTGTTGGTGGGTAATTTACTCCTGATGTTGTTGACCCATCGTTGTATGACGTTCTGTCTCACTCTCCTGGTGGCTAGTGTACGTTCTAGAGTCGTCAGCACACAAGAGTGAATTGTTTCCACTTGCGTAGGTTGACTGAAACGCTGTGTAATGATGAAATAGTCCTGGTCTCATACTCTATCCTTGTGGCACTCTGCCACTGGCATGATCAGCTGGATCTTTAACTTTGTTTGTTGCCTCAAAGACATACCTACTCTCGGAAAAACACGTGCGCTGCTCGGAGGTTGCCTATGCCCTGACTATAGATTAGCACTTGAGGCGACTGGTCTTGCGCCCTAGGCCGTCACCATATCCCTAGGCTTGAATTCTCATCTTGTCTCCTGTTACTGGCGCAGCTTACGCCAATTCAATTTTAAGTCACGATTATCCTCAGACGAGGCGCGGCAGTTTCGCTTCACTTCAACGTCATACATCTGTCGGCCGAAATTAAAGTGTAAACAACCTATTACCCGAATTGGCCTGATGGCAATAAGGGAATTAAATTTATTTACCCACCATTTCTGAGTACAAGGACCCGGCCGGCTCTTCACGTGTGCGAGTGTCAGTGCCACCGCACAGGCAGCCAATTCCCATTGGCTAATAGTGAAAACATTTTCGACATTTAAATAGATTCTCTCTTCTTTTGTGCTCCTCCTCACGCCACCAGCACTGACACCAACACCAGCTCCATCCGCATCAGCATCACCTTCCGCCGGTTAATGGAATTTCGCATTTCATTATTTGTGTTTACCTTGTGTCTTGGGGCGCACGGCAACAAGAACGACGTCTGGGCCAATGCCTGCTCTGCTTGTATGCCGCACGCACTGGTCTGGTGTGGACCTGCAAAGGAATTACGAAGGTTTTTCGGCAACAATTTTAAAATTAAATTTGCATTTTGGGCGTACACTCGCCTCCCTACAGGATCCGCTCAGCCGTACGATTGAAGTTTGGATTCCATCGGGGAATTCTATCGAATACACACACAGGACTCCACTTCCGTCTTGTGTGTCTGCCTGTGTGTGGGTTTGCCTTAAAGGATCTCCACCACGCTCCCACTTGCATTAAGTTTAAGGGTCCACCCAAAAAGTTTTCGTCATTTCCCCTCGTCCTGTGGTTTTCGGGAAAACGAATCAAACACGTATTGAGATACGTTCTGTGCACGCATCCATTGCTCGGCATTCCTCTGGCTGTGGGATAATTCAATTCATACGGGAGACGGATCATCGAGGGAAATACTTGAAATTTAATTCCCTCCCCAGCAACGAGGAGCCGGGATAGCATTCACCGCGTGGCTCTTCAAAGAAACACTCCTCGTTGGAGCGCTTGCCAGTGACTGAGCCCATGTGAGAGTCCGAAATTGGCCGTACCGCCTCGAGCTATGGCCTGGTCCTGTGGTCAGCTCCTTAGCAGCAGCGGCCTTCCTAAATAAGTATTTATAATTGACTTTTTGGGGGAACATTTTCGGTTCGGCCAGCTCGGGTGGGTGGGCACGAGTGGAGTCGCTCTCTTAGGCCGACGACAGCCACAATTATTCCGCACGAGGGACGCAATATAAATTAAAGCGAATATAATTAGCATGGAATTATTTTAAACTACAAATACTTGGATGTTTGAAATTACGTACCCTTGGCATGGGGTGGGGGGCACGAATAAATGCGAAAGGCGATATCGAGACGAGGGCCTACTGCCAATTAAACACAGAATCGGGACGAGGCGGGAGCATGGCAAGAAAACAAAAACCGGTATCCTTTGTCCAATGATGAATTCATAAAATCCTAATCAAAGGACCCAACCGGCCTCATTAGATCGCCAAGTCTCTTCAAGTCTGATGAAGAGAATCGTTCAGTAACCTGAAAGGAAGGGACTTCGCCGAATGGGGGCAACACGAGCACACAAACTCGAAGGGATGTGTCCGTAAAAATGGGCGAATAAAGCAACGACTCATGCGCTCGCCCACAGTTGCAGTGTAAATCAAATTAATTACTTAAATAAATTTGAATTTTATTCCTTGAAGGACGCGGGGGTTTTTTCTGCTCGAAAACAAGCAACAAAAAGCAGATACCCGCGCCCAGCACAAAAGGCCTCGTTTCTTTCTTTTTGCGTTGTTGTACCGCCACTTAAACAGATTGGGGTTAAGGGATAATGAATAGAAATTTGGACTATCGCACTTGGGATTCGGCCACCGGACCACCTCCTGTGAGGCGTAATTAATTATTTCCCTTTTCAGCGGGCGGATGTGCGTTCGGCTTTTGAAAGGAAATGTAAATAGCATCTTTTGGAGATCCTCTGCAAATCAAATTATGACAGAGTTTCGTGAAATGAATGCCTCTCCGGCGGGCATAAATCGGGCATCCAGCTGTGCACGGTATTGGCCTTTCACTCACGAAATTGTTTGATGAAAATTCTAAATGTCAAATCTAAGGCATGGAAATAATTTATGCACAGCTTGACATGCACATGGCTGTGGTGCTGCCGACTGTGGGCTGGGTAAATATGTCAAACGTTTAAAAAGCCTGCGTGAGTAAATGACAGTTTAAGCTCATCTTAATCGTCGGCCGTGCATGTTGCGAGTCAGGCGCTCAAAGTGTCGTGGGAGTTCCACTTCCGTCGTATATTTTGAGTCATTAGGAACTGCGTAAGCAGGTGAGAGGGGGGCTCTTGCAAATTCTACCGGAAATAATGGCATATGAGGCGACGTGCAGGAAAACAAATCCAAATGACCCCATGGCTGGCACAGTTGTATATAGCTTGGCAATTTCAGTGACTCCAAAAACTCAGATCTCTTTAATGCTTCCCGGCTGATGTCTTCAGGAGGGAATGCTAACATCTAACTGCACGCTGTTGTGCTTCAAATAGAATGTGGATTCCGAAACAGCGGAACAAGTAGATGTTCTCGCACAGAGATGAGCTATACAACGCCATGTCTTGGCCATGTTTTGACATTTGACATTCCTGCCAAACTAGTCAGGTTGTGCAGGATAACGATGGACTACTCCCGCTGCTCCGTCAAGGTCGGTAACGAACTCACCGAGACCTTCAATGTCATGTGACTTCTTTAACATCGTCCTTGTGAAGATCGTACGAAACCAAATTACAGCACCAGAGGCACGATTTTCCAAAAGTCCGTTCAACTGCTTCCTTACTCGGACGACATTGACGTGACTGGCAGAACTCCGCGAGCCGTCAAGAGGCATTTGCTATCATTGAGACGGAGTCGACAAAAATAGGCTTAGCGATGAATGAGGGCAAAACGAAGTGTATGCTGTCATCAAATCGGCGACTCGGTCAGAGTGTCACCATAGAGAGCTACATCTACCATCTACCTACCCAGTTAAAAGTACGAACATCATCAATATCAAGATTAAACGCAGAATAACTCTTGCCAATCGCTGTCTCATTGGGCTCAAGATGTTGAGTAATAGAACCCTCTCTAGAAGGACCCAGCTAACATTATGTTAGACCTTGATGATGCCTTTTATATTGCAGGGCTCAGAAGTCTAGACCATCGCAAGAAAGGAGGAAGCCTTTGGTCTTTTCTAGAGAAAAGTTCTGCGTTCAGTTGTCAGTCAGAAGTCAGTCAGAAGAATATTAAGCCACGAACTGTAGCAGCATGAGTCTAGTCATGCGTCTACAGATTTAACGCCTAAGAAGGCTAGGCCATGTTGAGCGCATGGACAACACTGCTCCAGCCCGAGGAGTCTTCGACTCCGAACCAGTGGGACAACTCAATAGAGGACGACTACGAAGCCGATGGCGCACACAAGTGGAGTAGAACCTCAATCAACTTGGAGTGCGAAATTGGAGGCAGCTGGCTAAGAATTGTGCCAACTGGAGACGCTTGTTGGACTGTAGCGCCAGAAAAAGAAGAAGAAGGAAAAAACCCACTTCACTTACTATACCGATCAAAAGTGTACACTACATGGGTTGGTTGTTGTCGAAGCTAAAACCAGGGTTAACTCGTACTGGGAGACACTCGCATATTATTTCAGATCCAGTGTTACCACAGGTTAAATTATTTATGAGTCCCAGACGCATAAGAAACGAGTAGTTTTGAAAATATGTGAGTCTCAACAATAGCTTTTGATAAAACAATGCCTCCTTATGTGAGAACTGAAGAAACCCAAGAGAAACCAGTGTGTTGTTATTTGTGAGGATTTGATACTACAATGGAGCAATCAGACTTAACACTGGTCATCGTGTTACTACCACGTGGCAACCTAAAATTCCCTCCAAAGGGCCATCTGACCATCAGGGCATCTGTGATAAAGGGCAGAATCAGCTCTAACCGCATTAGTGCCGAAGACCTGCCACCTGATCCAATCAAAGACGGGACAAAAGAGGAAGTGCTATTACGTGTAGCCGTCCTCTCCTCAGGCAGGGCAGGGCAGGCAGAGTATCTCCGTTGAAGCCCAGCACATTTAAGTGTTTGGCAAAGGTGTAGTGGCCCTTAAGTCGTCTGCAGTCTTTTCTGTCAATGGACAACAAGAATACTGCGGAATCGGGAGCAAATGCTTGGTCTATCCACATCCTGGAGAGTACGATAGTGTTCTCGAGAGGTCCAACCATCACACTTCCACCTGTTTTTCAAATATGGTTTGTAGCGCAGAGGCTCCTGCTTAGAAAACTGATGACTTAATGAGGTATGTAGTCTAATGTTGTAGTCTTCCACGAAACCTCCACTAGTATGTGCTCAAGCATTTTAAATGAAAACGTTCAGGAAATATTGAAGCGTTGTTCACACCTTGCAAATGTATGAAAATGGATATGTGAAATAAAATTACGTTAATTTTGTTCTTAGAAAAATGAGTCAAACCAAAGAATTATGAGTCTTCGTGTCAGGCTAAAAATTATGAGTCCATTTGACTCTATAGAGTCCCTGTGGTAACACTGATCAGATCCTAACTTTAATTTTAAAAGAGTAACGTTGTTATGGCAAGGGGGCATGGGCTTATGTACACAGGGCAAAGTTGCTGACTGCACCCAACCTGGTAGGATGCCAGCGCGATCCCTGTTTGTGCATAAGTCAAGTTGACATACAGCCTCCTCGTGGCGCCCCTGGATAGCCATCACAACAACCGTTGTGTGGTGAACTAATGTATGCAGCGATCCTCCTCTGCCCGAGGGTCAAATAATAGGCCTGGCCTACCAGTTGTAGGTTGTGCGTGAGGTTGACTCCCTCACCACACAAAAAACCAACGGTTACGAACCGACAAATGGCCTCGGATATGGACGGATTCAAAGTTGACGACCCCAGCAAACGATCAAAGGACAATGATTTTCGGTTCTGCACGTGGAATGTGAGGTCCCTGAACAGACCACGTGCAGCCGATGAACTCGCGGAGGCCCTAGACTGCTACAAAGCAGATGTCACCGCCATCCAGGAGATGCGATGGGATGGGCCGGGCAAAAGGAAGATGAGAAACTGCGACATCTACTACGGTGATTGCTACAAAGAGGGAAGGCAGCGCTTATTTGGATGCGGATTCGTTGTTCGAGGCAGACTTAGGCAAAAAGTCTTAAGCTTTGATTATATCAGCGAGCGCCTCATAACAATCCGCATCAAGGCTAAATTCGGGAACATCAGCCTGATTTGCGCACACGCCCCGACGGAGGAGAAGGATGACGATAGCAAGGATGACTTCTATGATCTCCTAGAAAGAACATACGATCGATGCCCCAGCTATGACACCAAGATCGTTCTAGGAGATTTCAACGAAAGCTGGGCAAGGAAGAAATCTTTGCTAGAGTCATCGGAAAACACAGCCTGCACGACAATACATCCGGAAACGGACTCAGGCTGGTAGATTTCGCCTCGGGGCGTAACCTCTCTGTGATGAGCACGCGGTTCCCACACCTCAACATCCATAAGGGGACCTGGCGGTCTCCTGATCAATCAACCGTCAACCAGATTGATCACGTTGCGATCGACGTCAGACACTCCTCCAATATTCTCGATGTCCGAACGTTCCGAGGAGCCAACATCGACTCGGACCATTTCCTTGTTGTAGCCAAGGTAAGGATGAGGATATCGAGAGAAGTACGGAGTCGAGAAAGAACACTACGGTTTGACGTCGGCAAGCTACAATCGCAATCGACCGCTAGGAACTTTGCCGACCGAGTCTCCCTGAAACTCTCTGAAAGTTCGACGCTGCCTGCACATTCAATAGAAGAAGAATGGAAACGTTGTCAAAAAGCCATCAAAGAAGCTGCCACTGATGTGCTGGGTTTCACGACACCACCCAGAAGGAACCCATGGTTTGACGACGAGTGCAGGCAGGTACATGCAGCCAAGCAGGAGGCCTACAAGGCAACGCTGCATCGAACAACGAGAGCTGTTCGTGAGCTCTACGAACAGAAGAGAAGGGAAGAGCACCGGCTTCTCAGAAAGAAAAAGAAAGAGCATGAGAAGCGCGCGGTCGTGGAGATGGAGAGGTGTTACGACAGGAAGGAGGTCCGAAAGTTTTACCAAAAGGTAAAACAAGTATCAGGAAGATATAGACCTCGGACCGAAGCCTGCAGGGACGAAAATGGACAACTAGTAGTAGAATCGCAGTCGATGCTGAGAATTTGGAAAAATCATTTCTGTAGACTGTTAAACGGCGATGACGACACAAATTCCGCTGTCAGGCAGAATGTTTCACTCAATTTGGACGATGATGAACACGGATTCCGTCCCCCCGATTTAGACGAAGTCAAGATAGCGATATCTAGACTGAAGTCGAACAAAGCTGCTGGAGCGGACGGATTGTCCGCGGAATTGTTTAAGGCAGCTGGAGATGACCTGGTTGGGCGCATGCACCAGCTCATCTGTAAGATATGGTCGGAGGAAAGCATGCCCGATGAGTGGAATCTCAGCGTCGTTTGTCCGGTCCACAAGAAAGGAGACCCCTTTGACTGCGCCAACTATAGAGGGATCAGCCTCCTTAACATCGCTTATAAAATACTCTCTGCCGTTCTGTGTGAACGCCTGAAACCCTTTGTCAACAACCTGATAGGTCCTTATCAGTGCGGTTTCAGGCCAGGAAAGTCCACAATAGACCAAATATTTACACTCCGGCAGATCCTGGAAAAGACTCAAGAGATGCAGATCGACACCCACCACCTATTTGTCGATTTCAAGGCCGCATACGACAGCGTGCATAGAGACGAGCTATACAGCGCCATGTCTAGTTTTGACATTCCTGCCAAACTCGTCAGGCTGTGCAGGATGACGATGGAGAACTCTCGCTGCTCCATCAAGGTCGGTAACGAACTAACCGAGACCTTCAATGTCAAAAAAGGTTTTAGGCAAGGCGACACGCTGTCATGTGACTTCTTTAACATCATACTTGAGAAGATCGTGCGAAACTCAAACGTAAACACCCGAGGCACGATCTTCCAGAAGTCCGTTCAACTGCTTGCTTACGCGGACGACATTGACGTGATTGGACGAACACAGCGAGCCGTCAATGAGGCGTTTGCTGGCATTGAAGCGGAAGCGGCTAAAATGGGTCTAGCGGTAAACCAGGGCAAAACAAAGTACATGCTGTCATCACGAAAGGACGCACAACACCGACGCCTCGCACAGAGCGTCATATTGGGCAGCAGAAACTTTGAGGTAGTCAAGGACTTCGTCTACCTGGGCTCCGGAGTAAATAGGGACAACAACACCAGTACCGAGATCAAGCGCAGAATTACTCTTGTCAATCGCTGTTTCTTTGGGCTCAAGAGGCAATTGAGTAACAGAGCCATCTCTCGAAACACCAAATTGAGCTTGTATAAAACCCTGATCATCCCAGTCCTGCTCTATGGCGCAGAGACATGGACGCTATTGAAAGCGGATGAAGAAGCTCTTGGTTGTTTTGAGAGAAAAGTTCTGCGTACGATCTTTGGTCCTGTTTGCGTTGATGGCGTTTGGAGGAGAAGGTTCAACCACGAACTATACGGGCTGTACAGCGGCATGCACCTAGTTAAGCGTCTTCGGATCCAACGCTTAAGATGGCTAGGTCATGTAGAGCGGATGGACACCACAGCTCCGGCCCGAAGAGTCTTCGACACCGAGCCATTGGGACAGCGCAACAGAGGACGTCCTCGCACTAGATGGCGCACACAAGTGGAAAAGGACCTCAACCAACTTGGTGTGCGCAACTGGAGGCAGCTGGCGAAAGATCGTGCTGGCTGGAGAGGCATTTTTATTTGAGGCCCAGGTCCACCCCGGACTGTAGCGCCAATCGAAGAAGAAGTTGTTATGGCAACCGAAATAGCAAATGCAACGCAATGGCTCCTTGAGTGTTTGTTGTT